>JAODAL010059879.1:0-21212 GCA_025379985.1 Phyllomedusa bahiana
GGGAAAATAAAAGTGGAGTTTTGCACCTAACAAATACACCTGCGGTGACTACAAAATTGCAGTATTCACATTTAAGTGCAAGGTGCCTCTATCAACAAAGCTGGACTGCGCCAAAGTGAAAAAACACCTATCTGAAATGTATACGGATAATAAAAGGTATTTTTTACTAGAAAAGATCTGCATACTAATATAAGTTCAGGCTGCCCAACATTCAAGTAATATTTTAACAGAAAACTGTTAATAAAAAGCCATCTAAACAAAGTCTGGGCTGCACAATATCCACTATCCTTTAAAGAGCTTGTCTGTGTTCGCCCGCCCAACCCTCCCTGCTCCCACCCGTGACTTTACAGGGCTAGATGCTCCTTTAAAATTCTCAGCCTAAGTACCTAAAATCTGCAAATCTCTAATCTACCTAAGTTCTAATGTTCACAGCTAAAAGCATAGCTGTCTGTGTGAACAAATAGAACAATTTCGCTGAGCTGTTTGGACAGAGACCAAGCACACGTCCTACTCCTATGAGATGCTGACACACACTGAGGAAGAACAGGAAGGGCTGTTCTATTGTAAAACCAGGTCATGTGATTTTTCCAAGCCAATCGCAACCATACACATCCCAGTCATGACGTCGCCACACAGATCAACCCTGCTCTATCTCTAAGCTGATTTGCTGGCCGCCAAAATGACGGGAAGAGCTGAAAAATGTGTTGCGATATTATAGATTATGCACAGATTTTAACCTAAAATATCACGTGATCGAAAAAATCCGATCAACATAAAAACCGTGCCGATTTCAACTTTGTCGATAATAATCGCTCAACACTACTCGCTGGTGGCTGGGCATCCCGGTGTCCGGAGGTCGTATCAGCTAATCTCGCGCTTCTACTGGTGGCCAGACCTTGCCAGGACACAAGGAATTTGTGGAAGCCTGCACCATTTGGGTGCTGCAACAAGACTCCTCGCCACAGTCCGGTTTGTTTACTGCAACCCTTGCCTACTAGCAGTTCCCCGTGGACACATGTGGCAATGGAATTCATCACCGACCTCCCTCCCTCTTCCAGCAATACTAGTATTTGGGTGGTCACAGATCGCTTTTCAAAAATGTCGCACTTTGTTCCATTGCCCGGGCTACCATCTGCACCTCGTCTCACCACCCTCTTCTTTGAGCACATTTTCCATCTGCATGGACTGCCACAACACATCGTCTCGGACTGGGGGGTCCAGTTTGTTTCCAGGTTCTGGCGAGCACACTGCTACCGGCTACAAGTGAAGTTGGACTTCACCTCAGCAAATCACCCACAGTCGAACGGTCAGGTGGAGAGAGTTAACCAAGTCCTGGGCAGTTATTTACGCCACTTTGTCTCGGCCCGTCAGGATGATTGGTCCAGCTTACTTCCCTGGGCGGAGTTCTCATACAACTCCTTGGATTCAGAATCTGCCGGTGCTTCCCCCCTTCTATGTGGTCTACAGACAGCATCCCCGCCCACCACTCCCTTTGGCCTCATCCTCCGAGGTTCCTGCAGTGGAGTCCCTAGTTCAGGATATGACAACAACCTGGGAACAGACTCGTCAGTCCCTACAGCGAGCAGCGGCCCGCATGAAGAACCAGGCGGACAAGAAGAGGAGACCAGCGGCGACTTTTGCGCCGGGTGACAAGGTGTGGCTGTCTGCCAAATACATCGGTTTAAGATACCCAGCTACAAGCTAGGTCCTCGCTTCCTGGGGCCATTTGAGGTCTTGCAGCGTATTAACCAAGTGGCCTATAAGCTGCAGCTTCCACCAACCATGCGGATCCCGAATTCCTTCCATGTCTCCCTGCTGAAGCCCTTGGTGCTGAACCGCTTCTCTCGAAAAGTCGTCCCTCCTTCATCTGCAGCCGAAGCCTTCAACGTTTTCGCTGTGAAGGAAATCCTGGCCATGAAGTCTATCAGGGGGAGACGACATTTTCTCATCGACTGGAAGGGATTCGGTCCGGAGGATAGATCTTGGGAGCCGGAGGAGAACATTTTGGACCGTGACCTGGTACTGAAATTTCTCCAATCTAGGAGGAGGGGGAGGCCTAAGGGGTAGGGGGGTACTGTAACACTCGGTCCCGCAGCCCATGGATCGGCCGGCGGGTGTTCTCGTGTCCCTGCTATGTCCCCTGGCTCGGGGCCGAGTGGTACTGTGGCTCGCGTGTCGGGCCGCGGGCATACTCGTTCCCCCATGCCGATTCACTTACCCGGCCACGCTCCTGCTTCGCTGCGGTCTCCTGCCGGCTGCCGTGCGTGTCCCCGCTTCTTAGGGCACGTGCGCCAGTTCTTTCAAATTTAAAGAGCCAGCGCGACGGTAATTGTTTGATTGCCGGGCGCTGACTCTATATATTGGTAACGCCTCCAGCACGTCCCTGCTATATCTTTAGTGTGGGTTGCCTACAGAGAAAGCGTCTATTCGAGTTTTGTCCTGTTTACCGCGTACCGAACCTTCTCGCCTATGTCCCACGACCAAGAACCTTTGCTGCCTGTCCTATAGTAGATTGGAAAACCACGGCACACCAAATTGATGCAAATTAGAAAGATTTTATTCACACTGTGCAGATGTACGCATTAAAAAATCATGTGAACATACTAGACAAGTGCTCATGTATACAATTGACAAGAGGAGTCAGAGAGAACATAGATGTTGATATGGACGACGTTTCGGCGAATTGCCTTTATCAAGAAACATCAGACAAGGAGTAGAGAGTATTAGAATATGTGGAGAGAATAATTATATCGAGTCCAATGTAGACTCTGTGAGGAAGAGAGCCTCCACAAGAGTAAGTAAATCCACAACCATGGAGTGCTGGCTGGGGCTGTAGGAGCGTATGGACGGGACGTCCGTAGTGTCTGGGGAATTGCCCCACTACCACACCCGTGACACTTGCACAATATTCTCTATACTCTATTCTATGGAAGTTGTGAGTACAACCTCTGGGCTCTGCACTTATCACACAATGATGGCATATCCTATCAATGTGCTATATGTAAGATGGGAAAAACACCCCTTAAATAACATGTTTAAAAAAATTCCCTCTTTAAAATGTAACTTTTATACAGTATCTATTAAATAAGTCCATATGAGGAGGTGACAAACAATGGTGATACATGCAGTAATGTCAGTCAGGTGACTCACTGTCCCATAGTTCAGCAGCAGCTCCAGCTCACTGTTGTTCCCCAGTGTATACCAGTTCCATTGGGATTCTTTTGTTTGAGTCGCGAAACACAGGTGCTAAGGATTCATTAGTTTGGATAAATTCTACTTCCAGAAATGCTTTCCCAGGATGTACCACAAAAAGGTGTAATGCCTAAGCTGTTTATCACGATCGATTGGAGTGGATCCACTGGACCACCACGAGCGATGGTGTGGGCCACGCCATGGAGCGGAATCTAAGCAGGTCCCGGTATTCACCAGAACCCGCCGCAAAGCGGGATGGACTTGCTGCGGCGGGATTCCTACCAGGTCGCTACCCCTGAAGCGACTCGCTCGCGGCGGCAGCCGAGGCATAGCGTGGCACAAAATCGTAAGACAAGAACGTAGTCGGGGACAGGCGGCAAGATCGAGACAGGCGTGGTTCGTGGTCGAGGGATGGAGGCTAATGGTTCGGTACACAGTTATAACAGACGAGGCTCAAGGAACGCTTTCTCTAAAGGCACGATATGGCACTAAAGATCCGGCACCGGGAAGAGGAAGTGGCAGACTTAAATAGGGGCATCAACTGGCAATAGGAAATTAAGGGTGCCCTGGCCCTTTAAATTTGACAGAGCCAGCGCGCGCCCTAGGAGGTGGGGACGCGTGCGCTGGGAAGCAGATGACTCGGCAGGAGCCCGGCCGGGTAAGTAACACGCAGGGGAACGAGCGAGCCCGCAGCTCGACATGCGGGTCACGGCACCACTCGCTAGCAGGGCACGGATGCGCCCGCCACCCGGGGTGGCAGTCACGGGGACACCAGTGACAGTACCCCCTCCTTTGGGCTCTCCCTCTCTCTGGCCTGGATAAATCTCTGGATTACGAAATGGTCCAGGACATTTCCTCAGGCCCGAAACCCTTCCAGTCAATGAGGAAATGTCGCTTCCCCCTGATCTTCTTCATGGCCAGCACTTCCTTAATAGTGAAAACATTTGTGGCATCAGCCTCAGGAGTCGGAGGGGCAATCATCTGGGAGAAGCGATTCAGGATAACTGGCTTCAGGAGGGAGACATGGAAGGAGTTCGGGACCCGCATCGAGTGAGGAAGACCGGAGTTATATGCAACTGGATTAATGCATTTCAGCACCTCGAATGGTCCCAAGAACCGGGGACCCAGTTTGTAGCTGGGAATCTTGAGATGAATGTATCTAGCCGACAACCATACTTTGTCTCCAGGGAAGAAGATTGTCGAGGGTCTTCTCTTCTTGTCTGCTTGCGTCTTCGTGCGAGCAGAAGCCCGTTGTAGAGACTGGTGTGTCTGGTCCCAGATGGCCATTAGGTCCCGGACCAGCTCTGCCACGGCCGGAACCTCAGAGGGCACCGAGAGGGGGAGTGGTGGGCATGGATGACGACCATAGACAATGAAGAAGGGAGCGGCACTGGCAGACTCTGAGTCTAGCGAATTGTATGAGAACTCTGCCCAAGGTAACAGGCTGGCCCAGGCATCCTGACGTGCAGAAACGAAGTGGCACAGATAGCTGCCCAGAATCTGATTAACCCTCTCCATCTGTCCATTAGACTGGGGGTGGTATGCAGAGGAGAAGTCCAATTGCACTTGTAGTTGATTGCAGAGGGAGCGCCAGAACTTCGAAACAAATTGGACCCCCTGGACCGAAACTATGTGCCAAGGAAGCACATGGAGCCGGAAAATGTGTAGAAAAAAAAGGCTGTCGAGACGAGCAGGAGAGGGTAGACCCAGCAGGGGGAAAAAGTGAGACATTTTTGAAAAGCGATCTGTGACCATCCAGACAACGTTATTACCGGAGGAAGGCGGGAGGTCAGTAATAGAGTCCATAGCCACGTGGGTCCAAGGACAGTTGGGAATCGGCAGTGGCTGCAGCAGGCCTGTTGGCTTGAGAAGTGCAATATTCCACGAATTTGTGAACATCCTTAGCCAGACTGGGCCACCAATAAAAACGAGAGATGAGAGAGCATGATTTTTGCACCCCCGGGTGTCCAGCCATTCAAGAGCAATGTCCCCAGTTTAGTATCCTCTTCCGTAGAGCCCGTCGTACATATGTTTTGCATGGAGGAATTCATTGCAGATCTGTGGGCGTAGCAGAGATTAGTCGTTTAGGAGGAATGATGTGCCGTGGGGCTGGTTCGTCTCCTATAACGTCAGAGGCATGGGAGAGAGCATCAGCCTTGACATTCTTCACCGCGGGGCAGAAGTGGATCAGAAAGTCGAACCGGGAAAAGAAGAGCGACCATCGGGCTTGGCGCGGGTTTAGTCGTTGGGCCATTTGAAGATAAAGGAGGTTCTTGTGGTCGGTATAGATGTGGACCGGGTGGCAAGCCCACTCCAGGAGATATCGCCATTCCTCCAATGCCAATTTGATGGCCAGTAATTCCTAGTCCCCAATGGTATAGTCCCTCTCTGCAGGGGAAAAGGTTTTTTGGAGAAAAACCCGCACGTGAGGATCTTGCCTTTAGGCCCCTTTTGGGTAAGCACGGCACCAGCCCCCACTGAAGAGGCATTGACTTCCAAGTGGAACGGTTTTTCTGTATCGGCCGGGTGAGTACCGGGCAGATGCGAAAGCAGATTTCAATTTTCGGAAGGCTTCCTCAGCCGCTGGCGGCCAGAGCTTAGGATTACCTTCTTTCTTCGTTAAGGCCACTATCATGGATACCAGCGAGGTGAAGTGTGGTACGAATTGCCTATAGTAATTGGCGAAGCCCAGGAATCTCTGTATAGCTCGGAGACCCACGGGTCGTGGCCACTGCAGGACGGCAGACAATTTAGCAGGATCCAGCTGCAGGTCTTTATCAGAAATAATGTAACCGAGAAATGGGAGGCTTTTCTGATGGAACAGGCACTTCTCGAGCTTTGCATAGAAGCGGTTAGCCCTTAATCGTCTGAGGACCTGACGTACATGGACCAGATGTGACTCTGGATCAGGAGAAAAAACCAAGATATCGTCCAGATAGATGACGACACAGGTGTACAGGAGATCCCTGAATTTATTGTTGACAAACTCCTGGAAGACCGCTGGATCATTGCAGAGGTCAAAGAGCATAACCAGGTTCTCAAAGTGCCCGTCGCGGGTGTTGAAGGCTGTCTTCCATTCGTCTCCTTCACGAATCCAAATGAGGTTGTAAGCCCCCCGCAGATCCAATTTAGAAAATATCTTGGCTCCCCGGAGTCGGTTGAAGAGCTCAGTAATCAAGGGCAAAGGATACCGATTCTGTATGGTAATCTTGTTGAGCCCTCTGTAGCCAATGCATGGTTGTAGGGAAGTATCCTTCTCTATGAAAAAGAATCTGACCCCGGCTGGGGAGGAGGACTTACGAATGAAACCCTTCTGAAGGTTTTCTTTGATATAGACTGACATGGCCTGTGTCTCGGGTACGGACAGTGGGTAGACTCTGCCCCGGGGCGGAGAAGTACAAGGCAGCAGGTCAATGGGGCAGTCATAAGGGCGATGAGGAGGTAGCGTATAAGCTTGCTTCTTGGAGAATACATCTGCAAATTCTTGGTATGGAGCGGGAAGGCCCGCCAAAGGCGTAGACGGTACTGGAGAAGAAGCGGTAAACACTGGGTGGGTTGCCACCAAACAGCGAGACAGACACTTTTGCCCCAACGCAAAACTTCGCCCGTCTTCTAGCATGCTGCTGCAGCCACGGGAGGCCTAGTGGGACAGACGAGGAAGACCGTAGTAGTACATAAAACACAAGCCTTTCCCTATGTAGTGCCTCCACTTGAAGGGACAAGAGCTTGGTACAGAAATGAACCGGATCCCGGAGGATCTCCCCACTGACAGAGGAGATGGCTAGAGGTTTCTCTAGGTGGACCACAGGGAGGTTATATTTAGACACCAAGGCAGCATCCATGAAATTTCCGGCCGACCTGGAGTCCAAGAAGGTGGCAGCATGAAACTGGACTCCTGACCCAGACCCGACTAGAATGGGCATAGTCAAGCGAGGAGAGGGTTTGCTCTCACCTAGGCACGCCTCTCCCACGTAGCCTAGGTGCGTGCGTTTACCGGACGTTGAGGACGGAGCGGGCAGGCCCGGTGGAAATGTTCAGGGCTGGCACAATAGAGGCATAGGTTTTCCTCACATCGACAAGATAGCTCCTGCAGGGTCAGCTGGGCTCTGTCCACTTCATGGCCTCCTCGGGAACAGGCAGGGAAGGTGACTGTGGCAGTCTTTGGAATACCGGAGCTAGGCGAGGGAAGCGACAAACTCTGGCTGGTTCGCGCTCCTGAAAAATCTCTTCTCGCCGTTCCCAAAAGCGAATGCCGATCCGAGTGGCCAGAGAGATAAAGTCGCTCAGGGACAACGGAGGATCACGGGTGGACAAGGTATCCTTGATCTGGCTGGAGAGGCCTTTCTTGAAGGTGGCGGCCAAAGCCACATCGTTCCACGATAGCTCAGAGGCCAGGATGCAGAACTGTACTGAGTAGTCACCTACAGAAGAGTCTCCTTGGTGCAAATTTAATAAGGCAATCTCAGCAGAAGAAGCCCGGGCAGGTTCCTCAAATACACTGCGGAACTGCGTAAGAAATGTGGCGAGGTTGGCCGTGACCGGGTCGTCTCTGTCCCAGAGGTGGGTAGCCCAGGCCAGGGCATTTCCGGAAAGAAGGTTGACCACAAACGCGACCTTTCAGTAGGGAACTGGCCTCCCATCAGTTCGATGAGCATTGGATAAAGCCTCTGCATGCCTTGGAGTCACCGTCGAATTTAGATGGCATCGATAGACGGAGCCTTGGACCAGCAGACGCCACGGGAACCGTAGGAGCAGTGAGAGCCGCAGGCGCAGGTTGCTGCTGCTGGGTAGCCAGGAACTGCTGCATCATGTCGGTGAGGTGGCTGAGTTGCTGCGCTTACTGAGCCGTGACGGTGGTAAGGTCAGCATGGTCGGCAGAGGCACCTTGACGGGATCTATGGCCGGATCTTACTGTCACGATCCACTGGACCACCGCGAGCAATGGTGTGGGCCATGCCAGGAAGCGGAATCTAAGAAGGTCCCGGCATTCATCAGAGCCCGCCGCAAAGCGGGATGGAGTTGCTGTGGTGGGAGTCCTACCAGGTCGCTACCCCTGACGTGACTTACTCGTGGCGGCAGCCGAGATGTAGCGTGGCACAAAATCGTAAGGCAAGAATGTAGTCGGGGACAGGCGGCAATGGTTCGTGGTCGAGGGACGGAGGCTAATGGTTCGGTACACGGTTATAACAGACGAGGATCAAGGAACGTTTTCTCTAAAGGCACGATATGGCACTAAAGATCCGGCACAGGGAAGAGGACGTGGCAAGCTTAAATAGGGGCCGCGACCGGCAATAGGAACTTACCAGTGCGCTGGCCCTTTAAATTAGACAGTGCCGGCGCGTGAGGAGGTGGGGACGCACGTGCCGGGAAGCAGAGGACTCGGCAGGAGCGTGGCCGGGTAAGTAATACGCAGAGGAACGAGCGCGCCCGTGGCCCAGGGCACGGATGCGCCCGCGACCCGGGGTGGCGGTCGCGGGGGCACCCGTGACACTGTTCCATACCTTAGACCTAGTATCTTGCCCTGAGTCCCAAAAAGGTCAACCCTGCAGCCTGAACCCTAAAGTTTCTTAAGAGAATTCCTAATATTAACCCTTTCCTGACGGACGGTCATAATAATATGGCTCTAATTTTTTTCCTCTTTGCCTTCTGAAAGCCATAACTTTTTTTTATCTTTCTACCTACATAGACACATGAGGGCTTTTATTTATCGGGACTAGATGTAGTTTCTAATAGTGTTATTCATATTACCATGGAATATACTGGGGAATGGCAAGAACAATTCTAAATGGGGCAAAAGGTTAAAAAAAAACATATTAGCTCCATGTTTGCGGGAGTTTTTTTTTTACGGATTTCATACTTCTGTAAAAATGATGTGTTATCTGTATTCTACAGGTTGATATGCATCCGGCAATACCAAACATGTAGGGTTTTCATTATGTTTTGGTACCGTAAAAAAAATTCCAAACATTTTCTGTTTGTGAAATTTGCGGCGCCATTTTGTGCAACCAATAACTTTTTTGTACTAACACCCTACGGATGTCAGTGCATTTTTTGCAGGCTCAAGTGTACTTTCTATTGCTAGCCTTTTTTGATCAATTTTATTCAAATTTTTATGGCATGTGAAATGACCAAAAAAACGCAATTTTGGTGTTTGGAATTTTTTTATTCTAAATAGATCAAGTTACGTGATAAAGGATTTTTTTGTACAAAAATTTTAATGGCAATTTTAATTAATAACAAACAGTAGCTCTTACAAAGAGCCGAAAAACATATAACAAACAGTTGAGGAATGGGTCAGGAGGGGGAAGGTGAACGGGAAGGGGAAGGGGACATAGCGTGTGCGGGGAGGGGGGGTGATGTGGGATACGAAGGAGTCAATTGCGAGATTTAACAGAGTGTAGTCAACATTTACAGAATGCCTAAATTAAGGTTCGGCCATGGATAGGAACTATATATATATATGTATCCATAACCAAATCTATTAGATATAATTGGAATGGTCTGCCGTACACAACGCAGTCCGCTCCAATAACCACAGAGGTCAACCCCATATTGCCCATTGGGGCAAGCATATAAGGCAATGTCTTTAGATTCTCCCCTCTAAGAATGTATATCGTAGCCCAAAATCAACTATGGGATCAGGCATTACGGAGAGGGATTTCCTCGGTGGTGGAAGCGCATTCCGCTGCGGCCAGGCAGCCATTCTATATGTGAGAACCACAAAAGAACCTCAAAGAAGATAAAGGTTAGAGACATGTAGTGTGTTGTAAGTCTCATACACTATGATGCAGTCATCCTGCGGTAAGTTCGGGGGTTGCATCCCTGTCGATGTCTCCCCACAATTATCAAGATGTAGTTTATTATATGGATGTAGTTGGGTTCCAGCAGGGCATGACAAGTTCACTGCTCAGCGATACAGCAGACCATAAATTCACTGGTTGGACAGTAATATTACAGTGATTACAGTATCATTACAGTATCTTGTGTGTGGTATAAGATTGAGCATGTTAGTGGCGTGGTCTATAACCCTGAGATGTCCAATTATGTAGGGCTATATAGGGTGTTGGTCAGCAAGGAGGAACAGTAAACTTCTATTTGCATTACACGAAGATATATAGGACAGACAGGACAAAAAAAAAAACAAACATGATGGGGGGGGAGTAGGAGAAAGAGGTGGGAGTGGGGGATATAAGGGATAGGGAAGGGGAGGGGATGGAGGACTCGCGGAAGCATCAGGCACCCTGTGGTTCTATGATAAAGTAGCTACATAGCAGGCAGATGTGGTCTGCTCGCAATTTATGTTGTACCTCCAGTTGATCTTGTCAAACACCATAAAGTGGAGCCGAAGCATTCTCTTATGCGCGTTTGGATGTGGTTAGGAAGGATGGCTATAATTGGTTGCCAGGTGCGGAAGAATTGTTCTACCCTGCTTTCTTTCTGTAGGGAAGATTCCATCCAATCCATTCTGAGTAGGTAAGTTAGTTTTTCCAAGAAGAGTCACAGAGAAGGGAGAGTCGGCCCTATCCAGGTGTGAAGAATGGTTTTGCGTGCCGCCGCTGAGATATAAAAGAGTTTGCATTTTGGTTTTTGTTTTAGGACTCGCAGTTCCAAGTCGTGAATGATACCAAAAACAGCCCACTGTGTGGTTTGGGAGAAATTGAGACCAGTGTGTGTCGTGGCAAATAGGTGGATACGATTCCAAAATCTCTGAATGGGGGAGCATGTCCAGAAGCAATGAAATAGATGTGCTGCGCTCTCCCCACACCTGGAGCAGGACGGTGAGGGACACCCCCCATGAGGTAGTTATGGTGGGGTGATAGGTAGCCTCTATGCAAGATTTTAAGGGCCATTTCCCGATAGGAGTTACTAGGTAAGTATTTTGAGGCTCTTTGGGTGGCTTGGAGCATGTTCTCCACAGTTAAATGTAGCATGTCCTCTCTCCATCTGTTCAGCCCTCGTGTCCTGTCATCATAAGCAAGGGGTGTGCGGAGGAGGGTGTAGTAGTTTGAGATGCGTCCTCTGGGATTCGAGATGTCTGTCAGTTTCCTAAGTAAGGGGTCATTCCAGTCTAAATGGGACATGTGCCTAAGCACTTGGGATGCATAGTAATGAAGTTGCATGAAGTGGAAGGGATGTGTTGAAACAAAATCATATTTAAGGCAAGCCTGATTAAAGGTGAGTATTGTTTTATGTTGGGGATCTACTATATTATGTATGGTTCGAAGCCCTTCTGAAAACCAACGATTAAAAAGTGGGTGTGGTTTGCCCAATTGAAAGTTTGGGTTGTGTATGAAAGTGAGATTAAGTGAGTATTCCCCAGACAAAGAGAGTCTCCCCCGCGCCATCCTCCATGCCTTCCAAGGCGTTATCAGTAGTGGGTTTGCCTTCACCGTGGGTGGGAGAGCTGCAAACGGCATATGCAACAAGTTGGATAGACGAATCCCTGGGCAAAAGTTGACTTCAAGTTTCGTTGGTGCGTATGTTTGGGTGTCTAAAAGCCAATCTTGTAGTATGCAGAGGGTTGCCGAGATATTATACAGTTTAATGTCTTGAAAATTTATTCCTCCATAAGTTTTGACTTCTTGCAGTATGTTCAGGGGAATCCTAGCCCTTTTGCCCTGCCAGATAAATGTTCTAAAGAGTGTGTTGATGAGCTTTTCGTCCCGTGGGCGAATGAAGATGGGTAGGGTTCGGCATAAATACAATAGTCTGGGGAATATTATTAATTTCAGAAAGTTAGCTCTACCTGTGAAAGATAAAGCCTGACCAGGCGTTTATTTTGGTGGAGAGAAAAGACATAAAGGTGTTAAGATTAGTTGAGTACAGTTTAGAAGGGTTTCGGGTGATTTGAACGCCTAGGTATGACAAGGAGTAATATTGCCATTGCAGTGGGAATGGGTTGGTCCATGGGGGTCGCTGTGGGCCAGTTAACAGTAGTGATTCTGACTTGTCGAGGTTGATTTTGAACCCAGACAACGCTCCTTTGGACTCGATCTCTGCAAGTAGTCTCTGTAAGCATGTCTTTGGATTGGAAACAAATAAGCCGAGAGCTTTATCTCCTCCGTACCTATCTGTATCCCTCGGTATCCATCCTATGAGTGTAGGTATCTTAGGAAGGAGTCTAGAGCCAAATCGAAGAGTATGGGTGAAAGTATGAGTTGACGCTGTTGATCGTTAGAAATGTGGATGTGTGCGTCTGCACCCTCTGCAAGAAGTGTAAGAATATGTCTCCAAAATTTCTAGCATGAAGGGAGGTGGCAAGGAATTTCCAGGAGACCGAATCGAATGCTTTCTCAGCATCCAGGCTGAGGAGCATGATGGTCAGGTGTTTATTCATTGCCGCCATTACAGTTGCCGCTATTGCGGATCTGATGCCTTTTGAGGGGTGCCAGCCCCTGACAAAGCCCAACTGGCTCGGTGTTAGGAGACAGTGTAGGAAGAATTGGAGTCGGTCCGCCAATACTGTTGCTAGAATTTTGTAGTCGGTGTTCAATAAAGAGATGGGATGATATGAGCCAACCTCCTCCAAGTCCCTACCCGGTTTAGGTATTATTATGGTTTGAGCCTCCTGGAAGTCCCCAACGATCACGCCCTCCATATAGATATCATTCAGCAGCGACGTCAAGGTCGGAACAAGTTCCGCCCTGAGAAGTCTATAGTATTCACCCGGGAGTCCGGCAGGGCCCGGGGTTTTATTAGCCTTTAGGGATTTGATGGCCTTCTCTACTTCCTCGGGTGTGATAGGAGCTGCGAGTTGCTCTTGTTGGTGTGGTGTCAGTTTGGGAGGGTTAGTCGTGTGGAGAAGGTCCCATGTTGCCAAGGAGTCGTATGGACGCTCCACATACAAGTTGGTGTAGAATAATTTAAAGGCCTCTAGGATGGCCCTGTTGTTTGTTAACAGGTGTCCTGTCTGGGGATGTCGGACCCTAAGTTTGTGTTGTTTAGCAAATGGGGGTTTATTTTGGCGTGCTAATAATCTACTCGATCCCCCCTCCCCCCATCTGAAAAAATTATTCCTGGTGATGTCCATCTGCCATTTAGCATGTACTAGTGTGTGGGCATCCAAGAGGCGTTTGGCCTCAAGATATGCTTGTCTGTGATCTGCATCTGGATAGTCTAGCATTCCTCTGTGGGCCCTTAATAGGTCATTATGCAATGTGGTGTATACTTGTTGCTGCCGCTTACGTTTATGAGCTACATAGGCAATTGTGTGCCCTCGCATTACTGCCTTGGATGTTTGCCACAACAGGTAGGTCGGCACAGGGGAGGACGAGTGGTCATCTAGGAAGTTGCCCCAATGTGTTGTAAGGTAGGATTGGAAATCTAACGATTGGGCTAGATAGGAGGGAAATCTCCAATTTTTACTCCTCGTCTCTGGTTGGCTTAGCCAGAGTTGTAGTCGGATGGGGGCGTGGTCCGAAATCAGGATCTCTTCAATATGGGAGGACTTTATACAACTAGCTAAGGAGTTTGAGGTCAGGAAATAGTCAATTCGCGATAGCGTGTGGTGAACAGGTAAGTAGTGGGTGTAGTCCTTTTCTGTTGTGTGGTGGACTCTCCAGGGGTCATGTAAATTTAGGTAGTGCATAAGATGGAGAATACTTTGTGCAGGGCAATTATCATGTGTCGAGGCGGAGGACCGATCCAGCCACAGGGAGAGAGCGGCATTAAAGTCTCCACCCACAATCAAGTTGGTGGTTTCCTTGGAAAGCAGGAATTGGAACAGTTTGGAGAAAAACTCGGTGCCCGAAGTATTGGGTGCATAAACATTCACCAGGGTGAACTTGGTTGTGTTAATTTGTATTAGCAAATATAGATATCTGCCTTCTGGGTCTGCGAACTCCTCAAGTACTTGATATTTAAGAGAGGTGTTGAAGATAATAGCAACTTCCTTTGTTTTGGTAGGGCTATTGGCTACGGCGCATTGCGCTATCCAGGGGGCTTTTAGAGTGTTTGCACCCCCTCCTGCCAGTGAGTTTCCTGCAGAAATGTTATATCGGGGCGAAATCTCTTGATGTGGGTAGTTACTCTTCCACGCTTTATGGGATCATTCAGGCCTGCTACGTTCCATGAGGTTAGGTGTAGACTATCTATTGTTACTATGTTGCAGGTGTCATTATTGGGTAAATAACTCATCCTACCCCTTTCTTAGGCGAATGGATGTAGAGAGCGGTTTCCGTGCGGAACCCAGGCGGCCTGTCCCAGCGAGCAGGCGTACCTGGTGTATCTGGAGTGTGAGATGGTCCACGAGTCCTCAGGGAGTGGGAGGGGAATGGTAGCTGAAACATAAAAACTACATGCAAGAAATACAAGCATATTACAAACAAAGTAACTATCATGGTATTCGACAATAACAAATAAAGTGAGTACATCCTAATGATGTATCAAAATTTTTTAGAGTTTAAAAACTTCTAAGTTGTTTTTATTGTTTCATAGTTTGTAAAGGGGTAAAAAAAGACAAGGTCGTCCATCTAGTTTTAGCCTGTTGTGCTAAGGTGTTGATCCAGAGGAAGGCAAAAACCCCAATGAGGTAGAAACCAATTGTCCTCATTTTAGGGAAAAATTCCTTCCTGACTCCAATCTGGCAATCAGAAAAATCCCTGGATCAATGACCCCTCTCCTGAATCCTAGTCACTATAACTTGTTATATTATTACGCTCAGAAATGCATCCAAACCCTTTTTGAACTCGGTTATTGAATTCACCATGACAAGTCCCTCTGGCAGAGAATTCCATAGTCTCACTGCTCTTACAGTAAAGAATCCCTTTCTATGTTTACGTAGAAACTTTCGTTCCTCAAGACATAAAGGATGCCCCCTTGTTCTAGATACAGCCGTGTGTATAAATAAATCTTGGGAGAGATCTCTATATTGACCTTTGATGTTCATGGATGGAATGGTCAACCGTCCGGGTTCTGCTGGTTCCGGTGGAAGTGTGCATCTGCTTGGGCGGGATCGGTGAAATACAGTGTTCGGCCATCGACTGTCACTCTTAATTTAGCCGGATATTGCAGTTGGAACCTATGGTTTCTGTCCATATTGGTGAGAATAGGCGTCATTTGGCCGTGACTGCCACAGAAAAATCTTGGAATATCAGTATCTTATGACCCTGCACTTCCAGGGTTCTTTGCTGTCGATATGCTCGTAGGATCTGCTCTTTCATGGCGTATTGAAGGAACTTGGCTATTGTGGGTCACAGTGAACAAGGGCGCATTGCCTGAAACGCGTATGTTATTTCACCTGTGTGCACGAGTATGCATGCCATAGTGCTGTTTTTTAGATTGCTACAATAAATATCATAGTTTTTACCGGAACCGGACTTGGGAGTATTTGCAGGCGCGGGTCCCGTCGGGGATCAACGCCCGGATATCTGACTGCGTTCTGTTGTGTTACCGCTTGGCTGGCGGAGAGCCCGGAAGGGTGAACTGTGACTTCTAGGATCCTCTATCAAACGATATAAACAAGTCCGCAAAGAAGGTGAGCTGAATTTTTTGTACTAGAATTTACTCTAGAGACAGTATGTTTGGTGAAGATATGACAGTCACTGATGCAACCAGTATTCCTTTTTAATTTATATCCTCTGGGTTCACCGACTGTACGGAGGGCAGCAGGTGATAAGTAATTTGTGATGTCAGGGCAGGAGAGGTTCGGTTTGAGAGTCTCTTCAGGGGCGTTGCTAGGGTCCTAAAACATCCGGGGCTCGGGCCCTTTGTGTTTTTCTGGGTAGGGCTGGGTTCACACGACATTTTTCGCGCACTCATTGTGTAACTGCGGATGTTTATTTTACTCTGAGAAATACATTGTGTTCCTGTCCACTAATTTTCTGCCACATTACCTACACAGATCCCGTCCAGTCTCCTTGCAGTCACTTGTACAGTAAGATCACAATGACAAATTTACTTTTTCAGATTAATCTCACCGTAATATGATATACCCTCTAATCACAGTCTCCATAAACACTACAAACTTCACATGGAGCCAAATATACCGGGACGAGTGATGGTTACTTATAACCCTCCTACAAAACATGACGCCCCTGAACTATACTACTTCAGGCTCAAATAGTCCTGCCAGACCCTGACCAAACGCGACCCCCACATGTGACTTCAGCTGTACCACAGGAAGGCTCAGTATTACATTCTACACACGGCCATACGGGACCAGATAGTGTAGATACTAGTTGTATGTAGATCTGACGCAGAAATATATGTGATTTACACGGAAGTTTACACTTTTAGTGTCTTCTCCGGAGACGATCTTTCTTGATCTGCGTCGTTCACCTTCAATTCTCTTATCTAATCCGGTTCACACACTTCATGCTGATTGCTCCGGCCTAGACTCGTCACCTGAGGATTTGGACTACAACATATCTTAGAAGATACTGTCTCACATTTACTCTAGCATCTGACACTCTGTGAATTTTAATAGGAATAGCAGTCCCTCAGTAGTATTATAGGGGCACTGAAGACCGTTGTATGGGGCCACTGGGCAGGTTTATGGGCCAACAGGCAGTTTATAGGGGGGGAAAATAGAGGCACGTATTTTAGGGGTTAGGCTAAAGGCTAGGTATACTAGGTGCAATGACATGGCAGGGTACTATTGGGTGCTACTGAAGGCAGTATATATTGGGGCCACTAGGCAGGTATTGAGGCACAAAGGGCAGTATTTATGGGGCTGCACTGAGGCTCAGTTTATGGGCTCAACAGACCGTAATCGGGACAAATGTAGAGGAAGTAATATAGGGGCACTCATGTATGGATGTAATGATTAGGGGCTCTGAGGAGCAACTTACATAGGGGCCGATAGTAATGGAAGCGTTTAATAGGGGCTCGAGGGCTTGCTATATGGGGCCTCAGACAGGATATGGGCGCCACCAGGCCGTTTATAGGGGGGGAAAAGTGGTGCAGAGGCTTTTGGAGCGCCAATGGCAGGCGTTATGTTCATGGTCAATGTTTAATGGGGCACAGGATGGCGTAAAGATATGGGGCCACAGGCAGGGCATTATAGGGGGCCACAGGCAGGATATGGGGAGCCAACAGGCATGGATTGGGGTGGGCCCACAGGCGGGATTATTATAAGGGCCTACGCCTGGCAGGCATTTATAGGGGCACAGACAGGGGATATGGGGGCAGATACGGCGCAGTTGTTTTGGAGGGTCAACCAGGCAGCATTATAGGGGCAATAGGCCACAGTCATAATGGGGCACAGGGAAGGTGTTATGGGGGCACAGGCAGGTTTATGGGGGCGACACAGACAGGGGTGCGGCGGCATCATAATAGGCAGGCATTTTTGGGCACAGGCAGGGATATCGGGGCCACAGGCGCAGGCATATAGGGGACACTGCGCTTAGGGATATGGGGGGTCCTTACAGGCAGGGTTATGGGGAGCCACAGACACAGGGGACTATAGTGGGGCCACAGGCAGGCATATAGAGGGCACTGGCAGGTTTTATCGCTATTAAAAATAACAACAGTATATTACATCACCTTAACGTAACCAACAGGCGAGCGCGCTCATCTTCTGCTTACTGCTTTTCATGCCCAAACAGGGACTCTACACGCTCCATACGGATATGCTCCTCTGGTTATGCGCACGGACTATGACAGCGGTTTGTCACAAGTGGCGCCCAGAGGGACAGATATTTTCAGTGTTCAGCTGTTCTTTGCGAATGAAGATCATGTAGGCCACAATCAGATCGCAGTTCGCTGCAGGCTGAGGCGCACGGAGGCGACGGGCGGGTCCTCTGCGCTGTGGGACCAGGCGGAACCGCTGTGTCGGAAGTCCTTGCGGTCCAGATGGGACGTCACTGTAATGCGAGGGCAAGTGGGACCGCGGCTCGTCTCTGATCCGCAGAATAGCACGCAGCTGCATGTGGGTCCTAGCGGCGCACATGCAGACTAATTGGGCCCAGTCGGTCGCTCCAGGCCCAGGGCAGGAGCCTGGTGCCCGGGAGACTCGGGGGCACTGGGTGTTTTATTCGGGGCCCGAGCAACCGATTTTACCCAGCTAGCGTAAGCGCCCCATGCTCGTACACTAGGGAAGGAGTAAGATAAAGTGTAAATTACTGGGATGTCTCTGTGAGAGAAGTGAGGAGATAGTTTAGTTCATTTTATGCCCAGCAGATGGCAGCATTGTTTCATTAATTAAGTGGTTTTGGCTGCTAACAGTAGGGGTTTTACTCTTTGCGGAATGGAATTAATACCAAGACTGGTATGTGTCACATAGACTAGATCAAAGAGAACTCCCTGTGGTGAGCTCCTCCAGCGGATTTAGATGCTGTTAAGGGTATTGTTAGCCCCATGCTCCAATGAGGAATGCAGAGAGCAGGTAAATCATTTAGAGTGTGTGGGTTTATAGGGTTTGTGTCTCTCCTAGAGGGTATGGCTCTGGCACTCTTCTCAGACGCGCTGTAGTCAGTTGGTGCACAAGATGGCGGGCTTTCCCGCCGTTGGCCTCGTTGAGGCAGTAGTCGGTGGAGAAAATGGCGGATGTTCCCGCCAGAAATGTATGGTGAACGGGAGAGGAAATTTTTAGATTTCTCCCTAAAGTGGCCAGAGTCAGGTAGTTTGCGGGTCCCCCCACGGAACGATCTCACCTCCGGTCTTGCCGCAAAGCCGCCCGAGGTCCGTGTGTCCCGGATCACCGTTGCACTTCTGTGAAGGTGCGCGGGGCAGGGGCCACAGTCCAGATGTCTCCGCCACCGGCACCAAGGCATTCGCACCAGTGTTCGCGTCAGCTGGTTCCGCCGTGGGCTGTGTCTCCTCCGGTAAGCACAAAGTTCCAGGGAGGAATAGAGGGGTGCGTTTCTACCGGGTGGCTGCCCTGCGCTCTGGGGTTCCGCATTCCTCTGGCATCGTGGAACAGCCGCCGCCGGATCGTGCGTCTGTTCAGTGCAGTGGGCTAACTCTGCTGGCTGCGGGTGTGCGGCAGCAATCTCTAGAGTGAGACTCAATGGGGGACTCCGTCGCCGTTTCTCCTCGGGGATTCTAATCTGGTGCTTGATGGTGCGGGGTCGCGCGACGCAGCTGTCAGCTTCAGCGTACGCGCCGCAGGGATGACTGAGGCACTGCTTAGCCTCTGGGCTCCCGGGGCAGACAATGGAGGGCTCTTCAGATGCGTCTCGATGTGCGCTGTTCCGTGTAGTATTTTCGTGGCAGGGGAAGCAGCCTAGCCACAGATGTTAGAGGATGCGCTCGAGGGTGCAGAAGAGCTTCATTAAAAAGCGGCCGCCATCATGCGCCCCGCCCCCGGAAGTCTCGGGATAAATGATTTTATATTTTGATAGATCAGACTTTTTCGGACGCGGCGATACCAATGTGTATCTTTTTTATTATTTTATTTTTTTCTCTTGGGGACCCCAAGAGAAGTAATAAAATAGTGTAGGATCCACCTGTATTGAGGTCCCGTTGAAGTTTCGGAGGTGGGCTTAAGCAGTTGTGATAAAAAATGTGAACTAAGAACCTCAAAAAATGTTTTCATGTATCCTAAGTAGAAGAAATGCTTTTTAAAAAATTCCTATGTCCCTTTTGATAGTTTTAGTTGATAGTGTTCTACTGTTTTTGGAATGTGTAAGTTGGAGGCCTGGGCAGGGAAATGGCAGATGAGGTTTAACACTGATAAATGCAAGGTTATGCACATGGGGAGGAAAAATCCATCCCAGGATTTACTTGTTAAATGGAAAAACGCTGGGAGTAAACTTAATTGTAGCAGCCAGTGTCAGGCAGCAGCTGCCAAGGCAAATAGCATTATGGGGTGTATTAAAAGGGGCATAGATGTACTTGATGAGAATATCATTCTCCCATTATACAAGTCAATGGTCAGACCACACATGGAGTATTGTGTCAGGTTCACCCTTCAACCCTGGTTCCTCACCTACAGGCAATCACTCTGCACCACCCACTTCCTCTTTTTTAGGCAACAGCTACAATAATCACTTTATCAGCTGCACAAAAAAAACCCAGGGAGGACTGACACAATAAAGGTGGGTTCACACTATGTTAATTGCTACATTGCAGGTATCCATCGTGGTACCATGCAAAAAGGTAGCCCGGCAGATACCATGAAGTAGCCGCAGCAGCTCCAAA
This sequence comes from Phyllomedusa bahiana, assembly GCA_025379985.1. Lineage (NCBI taxonomy): Eukaryota > Metazoa > Chordata > Amphibia > Anura > Hylidae > Phyllomedusa > Phyllomedusa bahiana. Next base: position 20,275 of record JAODAL010059879.1, read on the forward strand.
GGGAATAAAAGAGAAGACGTTGCCATGAGTGGGCTACGTTTGCTATATTTCCCTGATGGCATATGCATTTGCTGTGTGACTCAATACCTGTTTCCCCGAAAATAAGACACCACCGAAAATAAGACATAGTGCATTTTTAGTTATGAAATTCAGAGTTTGGCTGCTTATGGTGATGTCTGTGATGAAATCACTACTGTTATTAATACATGTTGATGTTTTGTCCAACAATAAATGTGAATTCTTGTTCATAGAAAAAAAAAAAACATCCCCTAAAAATAAGTCTTAGCTCGTCTTTAGGAGAAAAAATTAATATAAAACACTGTTTAATTTTTGGGGAAACAGGATAGCATGGTAGGCTGCACTAATGAGTCCCGTAAGATAAGTATTTACCGCTGGAAAATAGAGCAAACCAAGCCCACGCAGGACTACGTCTGCTCTATTATTCCCTATGGAGCCTTTGCAGCTGCTTTATCTAATACAAATACCAGTGGCACACTAAAGACTAAGTAAAACCTCAAGGTATATAGAAATATTGGAAATGCATTACTGTTAAGGAAAATATGAAAAACCTGGGACTCTTAGTTTACAGTTTTTGATCAAGATTGTTATTAAGATCACCTCCCAAAACTTCAAGGGGTTCCCAGAGCAGGTGAGTCCCTACACTAAAACATGTTACCTTGCTAGGAGTCCATTCAGACTGCCACTTCCCCAGGAGTGATAGGAACCTGCTATTGAATTATCCTGCACAGGTTTAAAAGAGGCGGCTGAGTGCAGCAAGCCAATGAGATTGCCATTTCTCAAATAGACTACAAAACGTAATTAGGCTGTGCACATCTAAAATATACTTTGAAACGTAAGCATAGGTGCACACTGAAAAGGCAATTGCATTTCATCTAATACAAATAACAGTGGTCCCCGGTTTTTCATTTTTTTTTCAG
>JAODAL010059880.1:0-21212 GCA_025379985.1 Phyllomedusa bahiana
AAAACAAATAAAATTACACTTGAGCCTGCAAAAATTGAGCCCTCACTCAGGTCCAGTGGAAAAAAGTTATTGGTCGCAGATAATGGCGCTGCAGTTCAAATTTAAGAAATAGTGAATGTTTTAATTTTTTTAACAGTATTAAATCAAAACAAAAACAAAAATCAAAGAAAAAAAACTCTACATATATCACATCAACCTGCAAAATAGAGAAAAACAAAACCCCAGCAAAAATGACTCAAGTACTTTTTTTTACAATTTGTTATGGGTTTTCTATCACATTTTAAGGTATTGTCAATGGCACCATTAAAAAAGTACATCTTTTCCAGCAGAAAACTAGCTTTCATATGTCAATGTAGATGGAAAAATAAAAAGTTATGGATCTTAAAGGTGGGTAGGAGAAACTGCAGAGCCAAAAAATAATGATAAGCTGGAAGCGGTGAAATCTAAACGTAGTTTGATAGTCAGTGGTTACATGGTCATGCAGCCAATTTATCACATTGACATTAAAGGGGTGGTCTCATCTCATAATTTCATAGGATGCATGAATGAAATAATGCTGCTTTTCTCTGCCACTTCCTGGTCAAGATGTCTGTAATTAACATATAAGCTCCGTGTATTCAGACTTCTCTGTTTATTAGTCTAGAATAGCTAAATTACCTTCTACCAAGACAGGAGAAGCTGCTGAGCTAAAGTAAACAATAGAAATTACCGTCTTTTGTCTGAAAGATCAGATAACACACAAGCTCTCACTGCATGCAGTTCTGTGCTGTGACCTGTGTGATGACGTCACTTCCTGCTATCAGATAGAACAAACAGCAGGGGGTGAGAAGTACACAGGTCAGTCACTTGGGAAACCAGACATAGCTCAGAAGGTGATAAAATCACTTGTAGCTTCTTAACAAAAAAAAGAGGAACACCACAATATATTTGGAAAACATCTTCATTTAGTGTTCCCTACATGTTGAAAGCTAATCTTTGTAGTGGGACAACCCCTTTAACTGTTTTTAGCTTCAATCAAATTCAAAACCAAGCCAATCCTCATATCAGTGTGGTTTTGGCTGAACCTTGGGTACACTTAGGCCACCATGTGTGTTCCTAGTCTAATGATGTACAGTATACCAAGAAACACAGCAATACCTGATCTTGGTATTGAGGCTGGGATACAATAGTAGTATTCATTAACTAGGATGGGCTGTGATACCAGACACTCCCCTCTTTAAGGATGGGTTTGAGGTTTTCATCATCCAAATTCAACTTACTGCCTAGTAACATTGTCAATTGAAGATGCTGCAAGTCCTGCAGATCCTAATCCTCTCTTGGTGTCTACACTGTAAGTCTTAAATATTTGCGTGCATTGTTCTAGCTATAAGATTTCTCCACTGTCACTTAACCACTCTCTGCAGTTGATACCTCAGTTTACAGTTAATAATTACCAAATTTAATAATGTGATTTACAAGGTTAATATTGTTTTATTACATTGCATCTGTGTCTATTTACATCCAATAGAAAGTCTCCCACTTCCACCCAGGTATTATCAATATTTGGTAGTATGTTTACAGTTGGGTTAAAACCCTACACACATGTTCTGTAAAATCTCAGACTTGGAACCCCTATAGTAACAACATACAAAATATGTTTTCTTTCCAGCAGTCAGCCAGGCTGCAGAGGTCATCCAGTATCCAAAATTTATACCTTTTTTACCTTCAATGGTAAACATCTCCATGACCTGTGAGCATGATGACAGCAGCAAATACACAAAGCTTTGGTACAGACAAGAAAAGGGTGAAGTACTCATCCTTATTGGATATACAACCAATGAAGATCCAGCAATAATGGAGCCTGAGTACAAGGATAGAAGGATACATATCCAACCCAGAAGCTCCCAGAAAAGTATCCTGACCATCTCTAGAGTCTCTGCTGAACACAATGCAGTCTATTATTGTGCAAGCAGTATACACAGCCATATAATCATATAAAAAGGAGTGTACAAAACTGTGACACTGACTCCTCCCTGCCAACAAATTATTATGAACTGCAGATGAACTAATCTCTCTATCCCTGGTACTAGTGATTTATTAGCAATCCAACAATCAACCACAAGCATCTGTATAAAGCACACAGCTGCAGGCACCACATAAACTACACAGGGGATAGAGCTATAGGTATTCCTGATAATGTACACTAGAGGGTGCAGTATGCATTGTAATGGAGTGATGATGCTATTGGACTCCAGAACGCAAACAGAACTAAATGGAACAGTCTACCAGCAGTTGCATGCAATAATTATAAGAAGTGTTTAACAACTGACTGAAGTAGATTTACACACCATTAGGTGATTATGCGAACAGACAGTAAAGCAGGTGATGGCAAAAACATGGTTCACTGCGACACTACAGTACAAGCGAGTTCAATCCAGGAGCAAGACAATAATAAATTATAACTGATCCTAAATAGCTTACTGTCCATAAACCTTCCCCTAAAATGTTCTTGAACTTTCCCCTAAACTGTCCCTGACACCTGATCTGGGCACCTAGACCCCTGTGACCCTATTCTATCCATTAAACTAACCTTAAGCTATCCCTAAACTTCACATTAAACTGCAGTTTTAGGACCCAGAGTCTTCTTAGGCGGGACACAGCAGAAAACTATACCAATAAAAAACAAATACACTTAAGGAATACAGAAAACTCAGAGCAAGGCTAGCTGGATAAAAGCAAACAGAACTCTAGAACTCAGTGCAAAACCTTAGCAACTGAACAATATCTCAGAGCAAACACTAACACTCGAATTTGACCAGGCAGGACTAAACAGGACACATTAAAGCTACTGGATCTTAACCTGCAAATTTTACACAGGAAAAAGTAAATAAGGATACAGCTCATCTAATATGTCTTCTCCAAATACATCTCTGTTGTTGGGTGGTGAATATGTGCACAGACTACCTGTGGACCATTATCGCTTGTCTCATCCAGCACTTGCTTCTTAAAAACCACAATTATTTAATCAATTCTAAATGATGGGACACACTGCTAAGACATTTCGATCAATCAGTCCTATGACTAAGCTATAACCTACAGATGATTGTTCAAAATACTTTTGCAGTGTGTCCCATGATTTCTGGCCATAAGTATTTTCCATATTAGATATAAATTATTGTGGTTTATAAAGAAGCAAGTGCTGTGATTACAACTTTTATATCAATGATATGGAGCTTATGGTGGTTTCACATCTACTTTCATGGTTCTGTTTGGAGTCTTCATCGCAAATTCTGTCAAAAACTACACAAATTTTTTTTTAGTTAAAATAACAGACTTGACAGAAACTCTACAGACTCCGTTGTAGTCAGTGAGGTCCATCGGGCTCCGCTGGTATTTGACATGAAACACATGAGATATGCTACAGAGGCTTTGGACAAGATTTCTGACACAGATGTGAATCTAATCTTACATAGATTATCCAGGACTTGAAGACATGGGTCCAAGCCTTGTAGTCACATTGTGACTGAGAAGAGGCCTCAACTGCATCAACATACAGATTGGTGTTGTTCTCAAACTGATTGAATGTAAAAGCAGTTTACACTCAATCAAACATGATACTGCAGCCAAAGTTTAGTCTACCACATGGACATTAATGGTTTTAAAACTGCTCAAATTTGCATATGTGTGGTTTTGGCTGCATCTTTGTAACACTTTGGTCACAAAATGTGTTCCTAAGCTAATGATTTATATCAAGAGCCACTCCTGTCCATATACTGAACTTGGTTTTGAGGCTGAACTGCAATATTCATTATCTGGGATGAGCTGTGATAACAGACACTCCCCTTTGACAACCCCTTTAAGGATGGGTTTGAGGTATTCATTACCCAAACTCAACTCAACATTGTCAATTCAAGATGCTGCAAGTCCTGCAAATCCTGATTTTCTCTTGGTGTCTACAAAGTGAGTCCAACAGATATTTATATCTATTCTGCTATCCTAACCAAAGTAGAACGAAAAACCTGACATATTAACAGTAATGGTTTCCAATCTTGGATACAACAAACTCCAGCATGCCTTACCAGACACAATCTATCTGGGCATGCTGAAAGTTGTAGCTTAGAAACAGCATTTTTACATAGACGAAGTTATGTTTATAAGAATATCTCAATTAATATAACTGTAAAATATCACAAATAATGTTTTCAAGTAACAATGTATTCTGAATTATTACTTATCAATTAGAAAATTATGAATGATATAAAACATTCTAAAACTATATTTTGTATAGAACGGAGGTGCAGACCGATTATATTGTGAACACCCAAAATGTCTTTTCTTCCCAGCAGTCAGCCTGGCCGCAGAGGTTATCCAGAATCCAAGATTCATAGCATCTTCTCCAAAGAAAAACATTTCCATAACCTGTGAACACGATGATAGCAGCAAATACAGAAAAAGCTGCTACCGACAAGAAAACAGAGGGCTCATCCTTATTGGATACACAGACTATGGAGGGGATCCATTAATGGAGCCAGGATTCACTGATGGAAGCATAAAAATCGTACCCCAAGGCAGTCACCAGAAATGTCTCCTAAACATCAGCAGCATCTCTTCTGCTGACATTGGAGTTTATTATTGTGCCAGCAGCGATCACAGCGAAATATTCACATAGAAAGAGTGTATAAAACTGATACTGAGAAAAACCACAGAGAGATGGTTAATAATGTATGAGGATTGGTGAGAAGATCTTGCTCATAAGTATAAGTCAGAGCACTGCTGTGTATGAGGTCTATAATTCCTTCTACAACAGATGTCATCCGGTTATGAGTGAATCAACTAATGAAAACACCAAGTTTAAAAAAAAATTTAACTTCAAAAAAAATATTGTGACCAATAACTTTTTGGTTTTTCTACTTATGGGCCTGAGTGAGGTTGTATTTTTTGCAGGCTGAAGTGTAGTTTTTATTGCTACAATTTTGGGATACATGCAACTTTTTAATCACTTTTTAGGGGACATGAAATTACACCCAAAAACATGATTTTGACATTTGCAATTTTTTTTTCTCTTCAGCGGTGTTTAATGTACAGAATAATCGATGCTGTATTTTAGTAGATTGTACTTTTACTGATGTAGTGATACCAATTGGGTGTAACTTTATTTGCAAAATGGCAAAAGGGTGATTTGAAATTTGAACTTTTATTCATTCTTATACCTTTAAAACCTTTTTTTTTTTTTACTTTCACATTAAGTACCTGCCCACTAGGGGACCCGATTGCTTGTACACACTTCTGCATTATATAACTAACGCAGAAGAGTGCCTGGGGCAGAAAGTAATAGAACCCTTAACCTGGCAGCTTATAGAAGCCGTCATTAGGTTTCCAGATGCCATGGTAACTAATCAGCACAATGAGAGTACTGATCAGAGGGAGGTATGGTGTACAGCACCGTTCCTCGTTCATTTAGGTGCCATGTCTATGATCGTGGCAGCTAAATAGTTAACCAGAGAATATCTGAGCCAGCTTTGTTTCCTTCTGTTAGCGGCGGGTGTCATCTACAATTAGCAGCTGGAACCCATCTCCTATATAGCAGACTTACTGAGTAAGCCCACTACATATTACCTTACTGACAATAGGATGAACCCATACATACATTGTCAGTGATGGGTTAAAAGGGTGTTCTCACCATGCTGTTTCAGACCCACAGGCAGTTTTATATTCATGCATCCTGTCTCTTACTGGTCAGGCTGTGGGTGGTTCTGTAGCAGTGATTAGCATATCAGCTCCATATTCACAGCTCTTCTAATTGTACTGACATGAGAGCAGGAGATCTTATCTATGAACTCGGAAGTTCTCTGCCATAAAGTAAACAAAATTAGTCTCCTTTGTTTGTAAGACATAACACACTCTGTTCTCAAGCAGCCGACAGTGTGTAATGTAGTAATCTCTGGGGTACAGTGGGTAATGTAGTAATCTCTGGGGTACAGTGAGTAATCTCGGGGTACAATGTGTGATGTAATCTCTAGGGTATGGTGTGATGTAATATCTGGGTACAATGTGTAATGTAATCTGAGGTACAGTGAATAATGTAATTCATTTCTAGGGATCAGTGTGTAATATATATTTTTGGGGTATAATTAATTATATTATTTCTTGAGTACAATGTGCAATTCATTTGTAAGGTGTAGTTAGTAATGTAATTTCTATGTCTACCATGTGTAACATAATTAATTTCTGAGGTGCAGTGAGTGATGTCATTTCTGTTTTATGGTATGCAATAAAATACATTTTTGGGTACAGTATGTGACATAAGTGATTCCTAGGGATACAGTGAGATTGGGTTCCTTTATTTTCCTCATTCTGTTGTGTGTAATACAAATTTAATGGAGTAGTGACGGGGGGATGGGAGGGGTTAAGCAAAATTTGCTGCATTTCACGTTTTTTGTTTCCATGTAGAGGGGGAAATATTATAGGTGGGCTGGTTTGGCTTCATTGCCGGGGCTGCTTTTTAGTCCCAGTCTGGCTCTAAACTTCAGTAATTATCATACTGTAGTATTAAGTTAACAACAGTGACAACAAAATCCTTACTATCAGTGACATCAAAATAGCATAGATGTGTATAATGTGATATACTATATATTAGAATCACCCTAGAATGTTGCAGCGCTTATAACAGGTAAATCTAAACAAGCATCTGATGTTCACTTCTATTGAATTTCTACTTAACTATGACAGTTTTAATCATGCCAGGAATCATAAAAAACTTAGGGTCACATGTATGAAAACGGTCTAGGTCTAAAACTCACTTCATTGCCCATAGCAACCAATCAGAGCGCCCCTTTCATTTCATATAGTGCTCTGGAAGAATGAAAGAGGCGCTCTGATTTTTTACTATGGGCAACAAAGTGAATTTTAGACCCAGACATTTGTCATACATGTGGCCCTTAGTATCACGAAAGCCACTCGTAACCTTACAGATTGCGCCAAAAGTGTCTGGCATAGGGCTCCGCCTGGACCCTGTGTGGGAGCTCGCAGCGCTCCCCCAGACCTCCTAGCTGGGTTAGAAAGGGCCACCACTGCAGGGAGAGGAGGGAAGGGAGGGGAGGGAAAATTGCCCCCCCCCCCCCCACATTTTTAACCAAAGCTACTCCTATGCCTATAGTTCCTTATCTGCATATTACAATAGACCTTGTCCAATGAAGATTGTTAAAAGGGGTTAAAAATTCTTAGGCCCTCCTTCTTCAAGCTGGTCTTGCAATATAGTAGTCATTTACACCTAAACAGTATTGTCATTGTTCCATATCTAGACACCTGATTATCAAGATGGGATCAGCCAAGCTTTTCTGGAGAGATATAAGTGGAAGAATAAGCTTTCTATACTCTCCTGGAGGGATCTTGAATCCTCATGTATAGTGCTTATGTGACTGTGTAGCCAGTTACTAGCAGATATTACTGAGGCCAGCAGTTGGCTGTAGAGCAAAGTGAGCAATGCACAGAGGTTCCTAAGGTTACAATGGCCCTTCAGGATACTTTTTTTTCAACATGCAATGGTCTATCCCAAGACATATCTCAAGACCACAGTCAACAGAAATATAATATCACGCTACTTAATCTAACACTAGTTTATGAAGCATCCACAAGCTTCCCTGAGACCGAAGACCACAATCATATTTGGTATAAAGTGTTCTAGAACGTCATACATTATATATGTATATACATGGTAGCTTTATAAGCCCTGCCCATGTACTATACCATATAATGTATAATTTCCTAACTACTATATGCGAGCTAATACTAACATCAACCATAAGAAATACTTTATATAGTTTAACACTTCAACTTTGGGGGGTGTCTTCAAAACTAGAGCCTTGTCATATGCCACATGTAGTCAAAAGACATCAGAGCAGAGAGGGTGTTGAAATTAAAAGCTCTTGGCCCCTTAGGGAAATCTCCCCCTGAGAAGTCTCCTCTAACCAGATTGCCCGAATGACCTTAGGCATATTCTCAGTATTTAGGAGGTTTAGTTTCTGGATTTCCTGTTGCTGTTTTGTTTTCTAAGAAAGACATAATTCCATCAAAGATCTCAAGATCCCTTTAGGTATGCACTCCTTAAACAGCTTGGACATGTATGATATAATATGAAGGTTTTAAAAAACAATAAAATTAAAGGGGATTTATCTTTTCCTTACTAGGTATTCACACTGCCTTGTTTCTAAAGCTTATGAATGCGGGGGGCTTTTTTTTTCCCCCCCCAGGGTCATAAACCCCCCTTCACGTCCTAATTTCCCCCCCTCCCCCCCCCTCCCTAATTTTCCAAACATTCATTTTCCCCTCCCCTTTTATCACTTATTTTAATTTATTTGGCACCCCACAGGCTATTAATCTAAACTACATATCTCAATAATTATTACACTTTCTAAAAACACACAATCTCTTATCAAATTTTACACAACAAAACTTTTTTTCCCAAATTTTTTTTAAATTTTCTCAGCCCCTGTTCCTGCTAGTTGGGAAAAAAATGTAGGCCCCTAATTGATAGGGGTCGTAAATTTTCTTATTTTGATTGGTAAGCCCTTCATTAATAATTTTCTTTGTTTATAAATAAAAATCTACGGCCCAAACTCTCAAGAACACTCCTAATCCCCCCTTAAGAAATTAAAAAAGCTCTCACTAGTGATTGCAAAAGGAGGATAAGGGGGGTTCACCCCAAAAACTATATAAAAGTGTAAATAAAAACAAAGATAAGGAAACTGTGAAAAAGGAGGTAATAAAAACCAATTGAAAAGTTGTTTTTTACGCCCCTTATTCAAGCCATTTAAATTTATAACACCCCAACTTTCCACACCTCCATTATTTTGAGACGGATGAGTTTTGTGGGGGTTTTGTATTATGCCTGAAGTCTAAAAAAATGTTATTTTAATTTTTCCCACACCCAAACCCCAATCCCTCAACCCACCCCCCCAACCCCAAATTTAAAAAACACACACCACCATAATCATGGCAACTTGATGGCTAATCGCTCAATTCGGGTGGATGTTTTACACCCCTTCCTAAACTGGGTTAATTGTGATATCAAAATTTTTTGTTGAATTTACGAATTTTTTTTGTAGTTAAAAAATTAATAAAAATTTTTGTGTGGAAGAGGAAGAAAATGGGTTTATTTTTGGCGTGATGGGGGGGATTGTGCTAAAAGGGGGAAAAATTTTAAAACGGGGGGGAAACGGTTTTAATAAATTCCTTTTGGCTCCTAAGTGGTAAAATTTTTTAAAAATAGTAAAAATTTAAATGCTAAAAATGTTTAAAAAATTTAAATAAATGTAATTTCTAGGAAAAAAGGACATGAAGAAACAAAGTTGGCGTCCACTGCTTACCAGAAACACCACCTGTGCACAAAAAAACCCAAACTGCTTTTCTATATCAGGGATTTAACAATTTTTTTGGGAAATATTTGGGGGAAAATTTTTAGTTTCCGCAGCTAAAATTTTAACACATGGCACACGGCAGTTGAAAATGGAAGGTATGCATCTCAGAAAATCAAAATGGTACTCCAGTTTGTTTAAAAAAAGATAAAGTAAGCCCACCGGTTCAACCAGCAGGGGGGGGAAAAACAAAGACAGCTTGGGGGTTTTACATGGCGCATTTTCAGTACTGAAAGCGTCAGCGTCGAAACAACGCTGAATTTCCAGTAAGGAATTTCTGCCTCTTGTACCTCCTATGGGTGGCATGTAAAACACCTCAAGGAAATGACATGTCAATTAAAATCAGTGTCTTCTAAATGATCGCTCTTATTTTATATAGGGTATAATGAAGGTCGGTTTACCGCCAAATTGAAAGCAAATTCTGAGGTAGAGTCAGCACTGAAAGTACCCTAAGGGTCAAATTTTTAGTATATCACACATCGAAAATTCCACCCGTCCTATCAGCCTGCAGGGTTAAAGGGATTTTCTAGTTTAAAAATAAAAATGTGCTAGAGCTGGTTAATAAAACAAAATTATATACTCACCTTGGTATTACCCGCTGTTCCAGTGCGGATGTTGCCAGCAGTGTCTCCGAGTCTCTTGTTTATATCCAGCTCTGTGGTTGACTCATGACCGCTACAACCAATCAGTGGCGTCAATAGTCACGTGTCATTCCCTTCACATCACTACTCACAGAGGTAATGTCAGGAAAATGGCCAGTGACTGGCTGAAGTGGCTAAACCCCCGACCACAAAAACAAGAGTAAACATGAACACCGAGAGTATCCGCACTGAACAGCTTTGCTATGAGGAAGTATTTTTTTTTCTGTGTTTTATTGCATTAACACATTTTTATTAAATTTAAAATTCAAATTCAAAAATTCGAACTTTTTTGTGCCTAAAACAACATAATGGAATGTCTCATGTCTGGGCCAAAATAATTTTTTTTTTTAGTTTAAAGCCCAATTGTTGGAAGTTTTTGAAAAAGTTACAGAAGTCTATATATTTAAAGAAAACTTTTAACCCCAAAATTTATTTAAGGAAACAGTACAGGAAGATTTGAAAGGTCTTGATTTCATAGAGAAGAAATTTCTTCCCTTAAAACAAAAATGTAAAACAGGCTGAGTAAATAATAATTGAGAGGGTAAGTCTAAAATAAAATTTATTAAACAGTATAGGGGACAAATTTTTTTAAAAAAGTTCAGAAAAATATCGCAAAAATGAAAAATTTTGTTGATATAGATATATAAAATTATCATTTCCATCTATATTTTACTTTATATATATATATATATATATATATATATAAATATATATATAAAAATTTTTAGAATGATATATATGGGTTTTTTATTAGTATCATATTCATTCTACGTTTTAATTTTTTAAAGATTTAGTGTTATAATACATACACACTCATACCTCTAATGAGCAGTCATGTGACTTGCATATCACTGCCTGTGATGTCACTTGATGAGCAGCAGTCAACCCAGCTCCAGATCTTGTGGTGTCACTGCTAATCTTGAACCCAGGAGATGACACACAGCCTGCAGTTTATCAATCTACTTCTCTGGTCACAGTGTAAGTAAAACAGGCAATTGAGCGTCTGTTATTTGGTTTGGCAGTACTAGAGAGGATTGCCTAGCCATTGGCACCCTCTATTGCAGGGCATTAGCTATGTAAAAATTCCATGCATCAGGCAAATGCTTTTTTTTCTTCATGCAACATGGATAACCTTATTTTTTACATATGGCTTTATTAAAATTAAGGAAATTAGCAGTTACTTCAAGTATGCTTTAGAACTAAATCCTAAATATGAAAAAATAAGAACTGTCAATCAAAGAAGTGCTATATATAGTATGTATAGAAGATCCCTATAACACGGTCTCCTATCCTGGCAGTGACCTTGGCAGCAGATGTAATCCAGAAGCCAATATTTCAACTTGCTCATCCGATGGACACCATCTCACTGCGCGTAACCCAGGATGAAAGCAGTTACAATACAAAATACTGGTACAGACAAGAGAAGGGGGAAAAAATTGTTTTATTGGATATCAGTCTATAAAATAACAATGGAGATGGGCCCCAAAAAAAAAATAAAAATTAAACCCAAAGGGCCCCAAGTTTTAATGTTAAAAACCCTCTATGAAGCCTCCACTGAGGACAACACAGTTTATTATTGTGCCAGCAGCATCCACAGAGTGATAATCATGTGGAAAGTGTGTGTAGAAGTCAGAGAGGTTATACCAACCACCACCAGGAACACATATGACAAATATGGCAAAGGAGGTGGTTATAATAAACGGTTATGCAGTACAGCTGTGTGAGGTTCAGCTTTTTTCTGCGAATACATGATGTAATCCAATATCCAACTCCAGCACGTAGCAGATACATTAAACCTATGCTATTTCACAAAGTAAGCCCACAAATGCTGTGTTTTACCTCTTCTGCCAAGGGGGGGATATAGTAGGGTAAACTAGCCAAGAAGCGTAACTGGGGGCCCCAAGGTTGGGGCCCCACTCAGGTGCAGCAACATCGTACTTGTAGCAAATAACAAGGTGCCAGCTTCCTGTGATTAGTGCTCCTTTGTGGGTTCTTTGGTATATCCAGAACCTTAAAGGGCCACATGTATGAAAACTGTCTAGGTGTAAAACTCACTTTATTGCCCATACAACCAAAAAGGCGCCCTCTATTTTTCCGAAAAATACATGAAATGAAGGGCACCTGGTTGCAAGGGGACAACATGAGTTTTAGACCTAAACAGTTTTTATACATGTGGGACAAGGGGGACATTTTTGAAATTTTTGCCACGTAGAGCCCCCTTTTCGCCCGATTTTTAGTGAAAGCTGCACCCCCAGTATCTCAGCGGAGTTTCGCTCCCCTACATTCGTGTAAAATCCGCCGCGCCAGCCAAGTGTGAGGCGCCGTGCGGAACTTAGGCGCAGTGCAGGATGCGCCAAATTTCGCCGCTCGAGGAGGTCTCTCATACATGGGTGAAAAGTCCGCCCCGCCTGCCAGTGTGTGGGGCGTGCGGGGGCTTAGGAGAAGGGGACTGCCCTAAAAGTATTTTGATTCGAGACAGGGGGAAAAAAACGAGAAATCATTAAGATGTCAGTGCGGAATATGAAAAAAAAAAAAGCCTTTATTAGGTGTAAAACGTTATAAAAAAGAGCTCAAACCCACTAAAAAAAAACATAAAGAAAATCACTTTCCAAAATCAAAACGGCGCACATCAGAATTTGGATATTGGGAAAATTTCCCCGGGGAAAACGTAATTCAAATTGTAAGCCTTCTCATTGGGCGGGAGAAACCAGCCCAATCAGAATAGGAGCGACGGAACCATTTAAAAATATGGGTTGTATTAACCCAAACAAATTTTAAACGGGACTTCAAAAAACAGTAAAAATGCAAAAAGAGCTAAATTTGGGTTAAAATAGCGGGGGGTTTGGGTATCCCGCCAATCAGGCGCGAGCTACTTCTCCCATTGTAGTCTTGGACAGACGGGGGGACTGAAATCTCCACGCCGTGCGGCATGGGGTATTAGTAAATAAATCTTTTTATTAAGTGTAAAACATTCTCTGTAAAAGAGCTGAAACCCCCTTTTAAAACATACAGAAAAAAAATCACAAGGTTTGTCGCCGAGAGCGGCGCAACAAACGGGGGTTGGGGTATAGAGAATTGCCCGGGGAAATACAGTAATTAAAAATTTTGTAAGCTATTTCAATTTTGGGCGGCAGAAAACCAGCCAACAGAATGGAGGACAGTGCCCATTAAAACCCAGGAAAAGTTTACCAATCAAAATCAAAAGGGGAGACAGTTTAAAAAACAGTAAAATGTAGAAAAGAGTGTTGGGTTAGCAGCGGGGGGTTGGGTATCTCGGCCAAACAGAGAGCGAGCACTTTCCCATTGTAGTCAATGTAAAATCGGGGGAAAGAAATTCAGCTCTCCGGCCGTGCCGCAGGAAGGCGATTTTTAAAAAAAATTTTTATTAGGTGTAAAAAATTATCTAAAAAAGCTAAAAACCTTCTATAAACAAAAACAATAATCCCGAACAACCGTTTTTCGCCCAACCCGGGGCTCATCAGAATTGGATATAGAGAATTTGCCGGAAAAAAAGAAATTTAAATTTTTTAAAGCTCTTCTCATTGGTCGGCAGAAACCCAAACCCAAACAGAATAGGAGCGACAGTGACCCATTTAACCTATGGGAAGATGGGCCAACACATGAAAAGGCGGAGGTTCAAAAACAGTAAAAAAGGCAGAAAAAGTAATTGGTTTTAGCCCAGGGGGGGCAGATTGAATCCACCCAAACATATGTAGTGGCTATTTTGAGCGATAGAAGGGGGCCCTAAAAGTTATTACTGTCTATGGGAAATATTTTAGTCTGTATTGGGTTGGGGGGAAAAGGGCTCGTCCAAAATTACCCAAACAGCAGTTTCTACCTTTCATAGATTCTATGGGGGAAAAGAAATCGGGGCGAGCTCTGTTTTTCGATTGCTAAATTAAAAGAGGCGCGGTTATTTTTGGGCAAAGAGAGGCAGCAACGCTTTATGGGGGTTTTTTAATGCAATTGGGAAAAAAACTGTAAGCCCAAAATAAAAAAATAAACTCAAGATGTTGTACCAATCGTATATAAAAAGAAAAAATAACTGGGGGGACTAAAAAAAAAAAAAATTAATTTAAAAAATTCTTTTTTTTTAAAATTATTTTTGTTTAACCATATATTGATCATTGGCTAACGAAAAAAAAAATAAAAATGAATTTTTTGAATTTAAAATTTTTTTTTTCGTTACCCCCATATTATTGTTCATTTATATACAGATCGTAAACTTGGGAGTATTTTCATTTTATTTTGGGCATGTAATTTTTTTTCCAGATTGCATTAGAAAACCCTAGAACTCTAAGAAGGTACTCAGCCGCTGATTGGCTAAGCAGGACGAGCCCCCCTTCCCCAACCAATCTCGGTACTAAATACTTCCCATTAAAAGTAAAACTTTTAGGGCGCCTTTTTATCGCGCCCTTCTTTCCCACTCAAAATAGACGCACTACATATAAAATTTGGGGGATTCATACGCCGCCGGGCTCAACCAAAACAGCTCTTTTTTGCCTTTTTTACTGTATTTTTTAACTGTCCGCTTTTCATTTAATTGGTCCATACTTCCCATAGGTTATAAAGGTTTTCCCCGTCACTCCTATTCTGATTGTTTGGGTTTTTTCCGACCAAAAGAGAAAGCTTAAAGTATTTTTAATTTCTGTATTTCCCGGGAATTCTCTATATCCCCAAATTTCCCATTGTAGCGCCGGTCTCGGGAAAAGCTTTTTTTGGGGTTTTATTGTGTATAGTTTAAAGAAGTTTCAGCTCTTTTTCAGATATTTTACACCTATTAAAACATTTTTTTTAAATCATAATCCATGCGCACGGCGTGAGAGCCAGATTTCATTGCCCCCACTCCCATTGACTTCAAGGGACAAGAGCCCCGCTCTGATTGGCCAATAGACAAGCCCCCGCTATTCAACCCAAACACCTTTTCTGCATTTTTTTCTGTTTTTGAACTGTCCCCTTTGAAATTTTATTGGTCCATACTTCTCCATGGTTTTAATGGGTCACTGTCGCTCCTTTGATTGGGTGTTTTTGCGACCAATGAGAAGCGCTTAAAATTTGAATTACTTTTTTCCCGGGAATTTCCAAACCCAAAACCTGATTTTGCGCGTTCTAGATTTTTGGAAAGTGATTTTTTTTTTTTATTTTATTTTTTTTGGAATTTTTGAACCCTTTTTTTTTTGATAATTTTTACACCTAATAAGGGATTTTTTTTGGAATCAACTCCATGCTGACAGCGCCGAGATTTTTTAGCGATCTTCTATATTTTCCTCTCATGTTCCGTTTTTCGCTTCCTTCGCCCCCGCCGCCAATTAGACCAACTTTTAATTGGTCTGCCCTTCGGAGCTGGCAGCGCTGCAATCGCCGCCTTTGCCGACCCCGGGTCAACAAGCCCCGGGGTTTTGAATGCGCCGCGTCCCCCCCCTAGAATCCAATCGCGCCCATTACACCCCCTTAAAGTGAGGGCATCCGAAAGTGGCGAAGGCTGCGCCTAACATGCATCCCTGCTCCGACAGCGGATTCGACCGGTGAGGCGCAGTTACGCCAGAAATGGGCGCAAACCCGATCAAACATGTCGCCCAAGTTTTTTTCTGCTGTTCCAGTTTCCTTTTAGGTCAGGGGCGTTGCTAGGGTCCCAAAACATCCGGGGCCCGGGGCCCCTTGTGTTATGGTTGCTCGTAGTGAGGGTTTCAACGGGACTTTTTGCCCAATCGGAACTGTATTTTTACAGAAAATGGTTCCCGCAGTTTTATTTTCCCGAGCCCATGATCCTTTTTCCCCGCGGCAATAGAAGAGAATCACCCTGACAAAAAAGACTTTTTTAAAAAATTACCCACAAAAGACACAAAAAACCCCCAAATAACATCATACAGTATCGAATATCACACCTATACCGAGAGCAAAATACGTACGTATGACGTTACTAAAAAATCCCCAATAGTAAGACCCCCCAAATATTTCTACTTAAGACCAAAAAATACTAAATGCAGTTTCATAAAGTGACTTAAAGAAGACGCCTTTTCTGATCAAGTAGTTCTTTTTTCCCTTCTCTTTTCCATCCGGCCCAGACCACCAAGGGGAAAATTCTCCTGGGCCACAAAATCATCTCTGCAGAATTTACCACGAAAAAAAATTTTAGGGAAACCTCACTTTTCAGCACCTATAAAACCTACCTGGGGATGGGGGGTTTTATTTCCCCACCTAACCCAATGGTGGCCTATAAGGAAATTAAAAGGGTTTTGGGTCCATCCCCCACAGCAAAACCCGCTTTTCCTAAAATAAAAAGCCAGGGGCCTGCTGTTTAGGGGGGGAGGAGTCACCCATATTCCTAAAAAAGGGCCCCCCTTAAGGGTTTTAAGGAAAAAAAGGGGATAAAAAAAAAAACCCCCCAAAATTTTGGATGTAGGATCTGTATAGGGGCCCCCTCAAAGAAAACAGGAAATTTTATAGGCCAAACCCCCCCCGTAAGAAAGGGAAATAAATAGGTCCCCAAGCAAAGGGAGGTATATAGGCACTTTTAAAAGCCCAGGGAAAGGGGAAAAAGGTCCTTTCATTTGGTAGGTGGTAGTTTTTTTTAGGCCCCCTAAAAGTAAAAATTTGCTATAAGTGCCCCCCAGTAAGCTGGGGAAAAACCCTAGGTCTCCCCGGAGGTAGTTATAAGGTACCAACCCCGGAAAGTGGATAAAATAATTTAAAAAGATCCCCAGAAGGGTGGGGGTATAAGGTCCCCTTCCTAGTAGGTTGGAAAGTCATAAATTTTCAAAATAGGGAATATTAACCCAATATAAAAGGCAAGTATTATAATACCCCCCCGTAAATTGCTAGGTATAGCCCCCAATATATAGGGAGGGCCCTAGGGCCCCCATTAAAATGGGAAGCATAAATCACCCCAAATCTCTAGGAAAACAAAGGTTCCCCCCAGTAAATAGGAAAAACAAACGTCCCCCCAAATATATAAGAAGGCAATTTCCCCCCAGTTTTAAATTTTGGGAGGGATAGGACCTCCCCGTATATAATACACCCTGGTCCCCAAGTAAATAGGAAAGGCCCTAAAAGGGGGCCCCCAGTATATAGCCAGGGAAGAGCTTTCCCCCCAGTAAATAGCCAGGCAAAAAGTCCCCCGGTTTTTTAAAACTGGACGCAGGTCCCCCCCCATTATAGAGCCAAAGGGACCCGGGCTCCCCACAGTAAAATCCCGGCACAGACCCCCCGTATATACCAGGCACAGGGGTCCCCAGTAATACTATGGCCAAAAGGTCCCCCCCCCAAAAACCAGCCAGCACAAATTCCCCCCGTAAATAGGGGAGGCCCTAGGGGCCGCCATATAATTTGCCAGGCACCCGTCCCCCCTTTTTATAGCTAGGCCCCAGGGGCCCCCCCAGTATAAAAGCCGGTACAGGCCCACAAGGGATAAAAGCCAGTGCCCGGGGTCCCCACCCGTAAAAACCAGGGCCCCAGGGCCCCAAATAAATAAACCAGGTAAACCAGGTCCCCCCCATTTTAATTTCCCCCCACAAAGGGCCCCCCCCAAATTTTAATACAAGGCACAGGTCTCCCACATATATACAGGCAAAGGGCCCCCCGTATATAGCCAAGGCAAGGACCCCCCCATATAAGCTAGGGGGCGGTTCCCCCCCAGTATAAAGCCAGGAACAGGTCCCCCAGGAAAAATAGCCCCGGCACAGGGGGTCCCCACAGTTAAAAAGCCCCGCACAGGGCCCACAGTTAAAATAGTCAGGTACAAAAGGGCCCCCCCCGTATAATCCAGGCACAAGGGCCCCCCCCATAAATTTGCAAAAGGGGACAGGGCTCCCCACAGTATAAAAGCCAGACACAGGTCCCCCCCCCCCCATATAGCCAGGGAAAAGGTTCCCCCCCCCCGTATATACCAGGGGACAGTTTCCCCCCCCCTAAAATAGCCCGGCACAGGGCTCCCCCCCCCCTTATATAGCCAGGGCACAGGGCTCCCCCCAGTATATACCCGGCACAGGTCCCCCCCCCTAGTTTTGCCAGGCAACCCGGTCCCCCCCCCCCCAGTAAAGCCCCGGTACAAAGGGCCCACAGTAAAAGAAGCCAAAAGGCCCCAGGGCTCCCCACAGTAAAATAGCCAGGGGGACAGGGCCCACAAAATTTAAAAAGCCCCGGCCCCAAGGGCTCCCCACAATTATTAAACCATGCAAAAGGGGCCGCCCCCCCCCCCCGAAATAGCCAGGCACAGGTCCCCCCCCTATTACCCAGGAAATCAAATTTATCCCCCCCCCGAAATAGCCAGGTACAGGTTCCCCAGTATACCCGGGCCCGGCACAGGGTCCCCCCCCCCCCAGTTTTTAAAAATTAGCCGGGGGGGGGGGTTCCCCCCCCCCCAAGTAAATTTAGCCAAAGGGACAGGTCCCCCCCCCCATTTTTTAGCCAGGGCCAAAAAGGTCCCCCCCCCCGTATATAGCCCCGGCACAGGTTCCCCCCCCAGTAAAATAAGGGGCCAAAAAACCCCCCAGGGGGCCCCCCCCCCCCCGTATAAAAGCCCGGGAAAAAAGGTCCCCCCCCCCCGTATTTAAAGCCAACACAGGTCCCCCCCCCCAGTGTAAAGCCAACAAGGTCCCCCCCGCAGGGATTAAGGGCCCCAAAAGGCCCCAGGTTTCCCCCCCCCACCCCCCCCCCAAGGGATTTTTTAGCCCCCCCCCCGGCACAGGTCCCCCCCCCCCCATTTTAAAAAGCCAGGCAAAAGGGCCCCCCCAAAAAACTGTCACTAGTTTTTGTGGGGCACAAAAGACCCACAGAGCGCATTTTACAGTTATATTGAGAAACAGCCCTGTTGGCAGGTTTCCGTAGAAATGTCCCGCTCTGTGGGGCCCTTTACCCACAGAGTAACTGACAGTTTTTTCGCAGTCAGTTACATTAAATGGGCCCCCCCAAAATGTTTCTATTTTTTAAATAATAACAAACTGGCCCGGCCCCAAATACCCCAAAATGGCTGTTGCCTGCTCTGTGCGGGCACTCACGCTAGGAGGGGGAGGAGGAGCTGCCGAAACCCCGGGGCGCCTGCAAACCTCCCCTCCTCTCCCTTCCAAAAAACAGCCCCGCAAACCCGAAGCATCCCCGACTCCGAACGTACAGTGACAGGAACCACCAGCAGCCCAAACGGGGAGAGGTTTGAACCTTGGGGGGTGCTCCCCCTCGCGGGCCCGCGCGGGGCGGATTGATCCCGGAAGGCTCAGCAAACCGGCAAAAATCAAGGAGGGGGCTGCTTTTCCTCTGGATCAAAGGGGCTGCAGTGCAGGGGGCTCGGCGGCAAATCAGCGGAGCAGGGGGACTTAAAAAAAATAAATTCCGTTCAAATTTGCGGCCCCTGGGTGGTTTTCAAAGAGAACAACAATTTCGGCGTTTGCGCTACTATAGAAAAGAGGGGGGGCCGGGGAATGAAACAAAACGGGGAAACAGGCAATATATTCAAAGGGGCACGAGCCCCGGATATAGCTGCCTAGCGACGCCCCTGGAAATTTGGTTTTTGGGGTTGAAAATTTCAGTTTTCTTCCTTTGGGACCTCAAAAACAAAACCCCATTCCCTTGGGCCCCATCTTTGAAGAATAGGGAAAGGGCTGTGAGAAATTTTCCGGGTCTTTTCTGGGAAATGTAGTTGCACCCCTTTCAGTTTCCCCCTATGGACCCTTGACCACTAGGGGCACAATTGCTTGTACATTAAATTTTGCAAAAAAGTAATATACTGCAGACCGTTTTAAAAATAATGCCCTTCCTAATACAACCTCCCAAGGCAGGATGTGATAAAATAGTAAAATTGGGACCATGGGGGTCTTCGGAAAGGGGGCCCCCCCCTGCCCCTAAACAACGGGTTGGGCTACCTGGGGATCCCCAGGAGAATGGGATCTTTTTCAGGGGAAAAAAGAAAGGCATTGCAGGGTTGTTAACCACTTTTTATACCATATTTGGGATTAAAACCCTGGCCCTCTAAAGGGGTTTAAAACGCTGGGGGTTTAGAGTCATTTTGCTGGGTCCTGGATGCATTGGCACTCCCCCCCTTTTAAAATTTAAAAAGGTTCTTTTAAAAGAACCTAAACCCCAAATTTTAGGGATAGCCCTACAAGTTTCCAAAAATCAAAGACTTAACTGTATGTCATTTGTTGTTAAGGGGGTTAAAGGGGTTTGGTTTTCACACAAATTTGATTTTATGGGGACCTCATCCTGTTTTTCCCTTTTTTTCAAAATTTGAATTTAAGGGGGGGTGTTTACTGTCTTCTTTTCTAGGGGTGCAATTAAGAACCAGGGCCGGCTAAAAGCAACCCGGTGCCCGGCAAACCTACATGAAAAATTTTAACAGGGCCCCGTTAAACAAAATGACCTTAGGACCCGATGCAGGCCCCCTACATAGGGATATTTTGGAAAAGTTTCGTTAAAGGACATTTTAAAAAAAATTTACTTTTTTTTGCAAGGAAACTTTAAATATAAAAAGCAATTCTTTTAGTGAGACAACCCCTTTTTAAAAATTTCATTCACATTATAAAGTGTTAACCCTAACTTTTGAGGGAAAAAAAAGAGCATTTTTAAAAGTCTAAAGAAAATTTATTCCCGTAAAATATTAAAAAAAATGGGTTTTTAAAAAGAGATGGCCGAATTTTCCCCCAAAATTCGGTTCGGGGACTTTCGCCGAATTTTCCGACAAAATTTGTTTCGGGGCCCGAATTTAAATTTTGGCACGGGAAACACGTTTTAAAAAAAACTATTTCCAGCTGGGCCCCGGCCCGCAGGGTGCTGGGAAAAAATTTGTGCCCTGCCTTTTAAAAATGCAGAGGTTGGGGGCTTGGTTTTTTGGGCTTTCCTACAATGTTGTGTTTTAGTATGAAAAAACGGGACCCCAATGCCCCGCCCCCCGCTCTTAAGAATTGCTTCACTATAAAATTTTCCCCGGGCAAATTAAGAGGGCAAAACTGAAACCCAAAAAACTCCCCAAGGGGGGAAAATTTTTCCTTTATTTAAAGTCAAAAGCCAGCGAAAGCTGGAAAAAAAAAAAAGCTGAAAACCCGGGGGCAACATTAAGGGGATAGAGTGTGGAAGGGGGACTGGGGGAGCCAAACGCAGCATGAGGTCAGGGGATGGCACAATGACATTCTTTTGGGGGGCGGGAAAACAGTTTAAAGGGCCCCAGAGTTGGGAAAAAACACCAAAAGTG
>JAODAL010059881.1:0-21212 GCA_025379985.1 Phyllomedusa bahiana
ACACGCAATTGAAAACAGGGCTAAAAAGTACTATTTTGTGCAGCTCAATTTTTTGGCGCAATTTACATCCGGGGGTTAATTAAGCGTTTTTTTTGCTGGTTGTGCTGACAAAAATAAATCGTCTTTTTCAACGCCAAAATATATACATTTTTGTAGCCTAATTCACAAGCAAAGGTTAATTACAACTGTATCTCTTGTTGTGTGGGTAGAAAACACGCAATTGTAAAAACGCTACAAAGCTACTATTTTGTGCGGCTCAATTCTTTGGCGAAATTTACATCCAGGGGTTAAATTTAAGCGTTGTTTTGCTGGTGTGCTGACAAAAATAACCGTCTTTTTAAACGCCAAAATATATACTTTTTTCCCTGTAGCCAAATTTTCACAAGCAAACGTTAATTACAACTGTATCTCTTGTTGTGTGGCGTAGAAAACCGCAATTGTAACACGCTACAAAGCTTACTATTTTGTGCGGCTCAATTCTTTGGCGCAATTTACATCCGGGGGTTTAAATTTAAAGCGTTGTTTTGCTGGTGTGCTGACAAAATAAAACCGTCTTTTTCAACGCCAACATATATACATTTTTCCTGTAGCCATATTCACAATCAATGGTTCAGTACAACTTTATCTCTTGTTGTGTGGCGTAGAAAACACGCAATTGTAACACACTACAAAGCGACTATTTTGGTGCGGGCTCAATTCTTTGGCGCAATTTACATCCAGGGGTTAATTAAGCGTTGTTTTGCTGGTGTGCTGAAAAAAATAAACTGTCTTTTTCACGCCAAAATATATTAAATTTTCCTGTAGCCAAATTTTCATATCCGAAGGTTAATTAAGCCTGTTTGTGCTTTTACATTTAGTAAAACACACGTGTTTTTAAACGGCACATACAAGTCAATTTTTCCTGCCCATTTGTGGAGCGCAATTTATATCCAAGGGTTACCCAAGCTTGTTACTGGGTTCATCAAACAGTGTCTGTAAATTTTAGAACGAACAGTATGTCAGACAGAGAGGTGGCAGGCTCTGCACCTGCAAAGTGGCAGTGGCACAATCTTTCCCTGGAACAGGCCCAGGTCACAGCACAGCAAGGGGACGTCGCAGCAGGGGTCACTCGGGGGAGGCCCAAACTGCCGCTGTCATCTAGCGGCCGTGTGTTGTTCGCAACCCAAGGGTTCTTGATTGGTTGACTAGGTATCCTTTTCCCTCCAGATGACATCTGACAACCCCACCCAAAGAGTCGGTGGGAACCTCAGACACAACCCTTAGTTGGTATGGCCGGGAGCGGGTTCAGCGGCCCTCACTGTCCTCAGCCTGCCTCTGTCCCACCCGGTTCCCTCAGCCAGAGATCTACTATGTGGTTTCTGGGCCTCAGCGCCACTATATAGCGAGGATGAACAATTTGAGGGGGGCAGTCAGCAGCTACTTGGCAGCGAAAAAAATGGGGCCAATATCCCTGTTTTCTTGCAGTAGCAGCAAAGTATAGATGTGGAGAGTGGCCTGGGTGGTCATGTTGTGAGAGGTCAGCCTCGGCATTCCAAGCCCGGTGATGAGGACAGCAGTGACGATGAAACACAAATAGATGATGATGTAGCCGACCGCACTTGGGACCCGGGTGAGGCAAGGGCTTCATCATCGTCGGGAGAAGAGGGCGTCAGCTTGCGCATCAGGCAGCAGCGCAGCCAGCAAGTGGGTTTGTGGGGCCCGTGAGTCAGCAGGATAGCAGCAGTGTGAGGTCGGGAGCCAAGGGGCCCACGGGGTAAAAATCCGTTTTCGCAGGCCCAAGAAAGTAGCGGCACTGAGGGTCAGCGAGGCAGGGGCGGCAGGAGTCACTCAGTGCGGGCGGTTGGGGTAAAATTTCCGATACTCAGCGGTGTGGCAGTTCTTTGCTAAGACAACGGAGGAGCCGATATGGGTTATATGTAGAATCTGTGGGCAGAAAGTGAAGCATGGCCAGGGAGCTAACGTTGGCACCACGGCCCTGCGTCAACACATGCAGCATCACCATCCAGTGGCCTGGGAGAAACGTGGCTCAGATGTGGTGGCCCATCCTGCCGCCGCAGCAACAGCAATAGCAGCGCCCAGTGGCACGCATGCCATTGCAGCCAGTCAAGGCTCCACCACCTCTGCAGAAGGGAGCTGTTTCTCTTTGACATCATCTGCCGGTCCGAGTCCTGCTCCTCGAAATCATGGCGCCGCAGTCGTTCAGCGAGGTGATTGCAAAGAGACAACGTATGCGTCCAACCATCCAAGGTGCAGCAGCTGACCGTGCTCCTGTCCAATTTGGGTTGGTATTGCAGTCCCTCCCTTTCCAAATGGTGGACTCAGCACCATTCAGAGAACTAATGGCTTGTGCCAAAGCCGGATGGAGGTTCCAAGCCGTAAATTATTTTCCAAAAAGGCAGTACCGCACTTCATAATATTTTAGAATAGAAGGTGGGTCAGTCCTTGAGCTTATCGGTTTTTTCCCAAAGGTGCACGGCAGCGCGGATGTCTGGAGCTGAAAACTACGGTCAGGGCCAGTAAAATGTCCTTTACGGCCCACTGGGTGAATGTGGTTCCTGCCCAGGCACACCAACAACTTGTACAGGAGACGCCGTTTTCTCCTCCACGTTGTCAAACTGCTGCACCTGCGCCAATGTCCGCCTCCTCCCCCTCCCCCAAATCACCACCATCTCAGCCTCCACATGTACTGCTCCATCATACCACATGTGTAGGGACACAGCGGTGTCACGCAGTTCTACACCTGGCTTGCCTCGGCGAACGAAGTCACACAGGGGAGGGACTGCTCCGCGTCATGCAGCAAGAAATTGATGTGTGGCTTTCTCCGCGCCAACTGCAAATCGGAACCATGGTGACGGACAATGGGAGGAATATGGTGTCCGCGCTGACCGAGGAGGGAGGGTCCATGCGCCCTGCATGGCGCACGTGTTTAATTGGTTGTGAAAAGGTTCCTGAAGTCTTCCACCGATCTTCAGAACATTCTGAAAATGGCCAGGAAAATGTGCATGCACTTTATCCATTCGTACAAAGCCAGGAACACCCTCCTTGAGTTGCAGCGGCAGAACGGCCTCCCCCAACACACTCTGATATGCGATGTTTCCACCCGCTGGAATTCCACCCTGCACAGTTGGACCGACTGTATGAACAGAGAAAGGCCATTAACGTTTTTTTTGATGATCCGGGGCGGGACAGAAGTTCCCCTGTGTAACTTTGATGTCAGCCAGGGGCAGCTCATGCGTGACACCTGCCATTTGTTTAGGCCATTCGAGGAGGCGACGTTATTTGTCAGTCGCCAGGACTACGGGATGAATAACGTCATTCCACTGCTTCATGTCCTGGAACAGATGCTGAAAATTTGTCTGGGCAGGGGACTGGAGATGTGGCGACTACATCTCGTGGCCACATGAGTCCGGTGGGGACTGAAAGGGGAGGAGGAGGACATTGGAGCAAAAGCATTGTCTGGTGAAATGAGTGGATTTTCTACCCAGGTGACAAGAGGGGAAGAGCAGGAGCAGCTGGAGGAGGTGAATGGAGATGAGAAGACGAGGCAATGCCCCCCAAAGCACCATGGCAGTATACAGTGGAAATGGAGGCAGGGAGCCCCTCGGAGTCACTTGTGCAGATGGCCCGCAGCTGCTTATTTGCCTGGCTAGTGACGCCGAATAGTCAGCATCGGCAGAGGGAGAACTTCTGGCTCTCCACCCTATTGGACCCTCGCTACCGGTCCAAAATGGGAGCCTTTTTCCCAGCTTTTTTGAGGGGAAGACAAACTCAAATTCTATAGGGAAATCTCCGTAATCAGTGGCCGTGCCTATGTGCGGCATCGTCCCTCCTCTGACAGGTCTGACCGGGGGGTTCCTCAGCGCTCACGTACTACTGCCACGGCTGCTGGGGAAGGTGGGGGGGTAGGAAACAGTACCAGCTCCATCAGTAGTAAACCTAAATCTGGAGTCATGATGAGCAGCTTTCTTCACCCGCCTAGGGGAGGAGGGCAGTCGCCAGCAGCAGCAGCAGCAGGAACTGGAGCAGTCCCCGAACCAACAGGGTTGTGGCCTACTTGGACAGCACTCTGCCACCTCAGTTAGAAGATCCGCTGGACTACTGGGCAGCCAAACGGATGTGTGGCCCGCAACTTGCCGAGTTTGCAGTGGAGAAGCTGTCCTGCCCGGCCAGTAGTGTGGCATCAGAGAGGGTGTTCAGTGCGGCGGGGGCCATCGTTTTCCCCAAGGAGAAAACCCCCTTGTCCACGGGAAATGTGGAACGACTGACCTTTGTCAAGATGAATTTAGGCGTGGATCGGCCAGGATTTCCACACACTATGCTTTTGGCGTCAGTCTGGTTCAAACTACCTGCCTCAGCCACTATTCTGATGCCGCCACCCGCCTGATGCCACAATCTGCTGCCGTTTCTCCATCTTGCCTACCACCATCTTTACCAGGGACTGGTATTGCCACCCACCTCAACACTCTGTCATTGTGCCACTCTATGACCTCATGTTGCTGCTGCTGTTGCTGTTGCCGTGACATCCACACTGTGTCATTGTGCCACTGTCTGACCTCATGCTGCTGCTGTGGCTGCTGCCATGTCCTTCACACTGTGTCATTGTGCCACTGCCTGACCTCATGCTGCTGCCGCCGTGACCTCCGCTCTCAGTCATTGTGCCACTCTGTGGCTTCCTCCTGTTTTGCCACCTCCAGAATGTCATTGTGCCCCTCTCTGACCTCATGCTGCTGCTGTGACTCCTGCCGTGCCCTCCACACTGTGTCATTGTGCCATGCCTGACCCCATGCTGCTACCGCCGTGACCTCCGCTCTCAGTCATTGTTTCCATTCTGTGGCTTCCTCCTTTTTTTCCACCTCCAGAATGTCATTGTGCCACTGCCTGATCTCATGCTGCTGCTGTCGTGACCTCCACACTGTATCATTGTGCCACTCTGTGGCCTAATACTGTTTTGCCGCCTCCAGAATGTCATTGTGCCCCTGCCTGATCTCATGCTGCTGCTGTCGTGACCTCCACACTGTGTGATTGTGCCACTCTGTGGCCTAATACTGTTTTGCCACTCCGAATGTCATTGTGCCACTGCCTGATCTCATGCTGCTGCCGCCGTGACCTCCACACTGTGTTATTGTGCCACTCTGTGGCCTAATACTGTTTTTCCGCCTCCAGAATGTCATTGTGCCCCTGCCTGACCTCATACTGCTGCCGCGTGACCTCCACACTTTTTGATTGTGCAACTCTGTGGCCTAATACTGTTTTTCCGCCTCCAGAATGTCATTGTGCCACTGCCAGAGCTCAGACTGCGGCCGCCGGGACCTCCACACTGTGTGATTGTGCCACTCTGGGGCCTTAAAATGTTTTGCCGCCTCCAGAATGTCATTGTGCCACTGCCTGATCTCATACTGCTGCCGCCGTGACCTCCACACTTTGTGATTGTGTCACTCTGTGGCCTAATACTGTTTAGCCGCCTCCAGAATGTCATTGTGCCACTGCCTGATTTTCATACTGCTGCGCCGTGACCTCCACACTGTGTGATTGTGCCACTCTGTGGCCCAATTTCTGTTTTGCCGCCTCCAGAATGTCATTGTGCCACTGCCTGATCTCATGCTGCTGCTGTCGTGACCTCCACACGTATCATTGCGCCCCTCTGTGGCCTAATACTGTTTTGCCCCCTCCACAATGTCATTGTGCCACTGCCCGAAACTCATGCTGCTGCTGTCGTTTACCTCCCCTCTCAGTCATTGTGCCTCTGTGGGTTCCTCGTGTTTTGCCACTCCAGAATGTCTTGTGCCACTGCCCGATCTCATACTGCTGCCGCCGTGACCTCCACACTGTATCATTGTGCCACTCTGTGGCTTAATTTCTGTTTTGCCGCCTCAGAATGTCATTGTGCCACTGCCTGACCTCATACTGCTGCCGCCGTGACCTCATTGTGCCACTCTGTGGCTTCCTCATGTTTTGCCAAACCCCCAGAATGTTTATTGTGCCACTGCCTGACCTCATGCTGCTGTGGCTGCCCCCGTCACCTCCACACTCTGTCACTAATGTTGCCACCCGAGCTTTTAGCTTGTTTTTTTCCAGCTTTCGCTGGCATGACTTTATCAGGTTACATTCCCGCTTGAGTTTTTTGGTCAGTTTTGCCCTCTTAAGTGCCCAGGGAATTTTATAGTGAAGCGATTTTAAGAGCGGCGGCAGTCATCTGGGTGTCATACTAAAATACAACATTGTATGAAGACCAAACCAAGCTCCCTCTGCATTTTTAAGCATGGCACAACGTTCTACAGCACCCTGCAGGCTCTGTGCAGCCTGGAAATATCTGCTTTTTAACGCGATTCGTGCCGAAGTAATTTATTTTTGTCGGAAAATTCGGCGAAGTGACCGAATCGAATTTTTGAGAAATTCGCCCATCTCTAGTTATGGCTGTCAGAATAGGACAACATAAAAATGCAATTTCTTATGGACTTAATTCTATTGTGTAAAATTAATAAAACATAAAAACAATATATAATTTATATCATTGCAATTGTACCGAACCCCATAGTAATGTTTTCCTGTCATTTATCCCGTACGGCGAACACTGTAAAAATGAAGCCCAAAAAACAATGTCGGGACTGCGTCCCCTCCCACCCCCCCCCCCCATTTTCATAGCCCAATACTAAAAAATACTATGGACCACCTGTACACCTAAAAATGCAATACACCCCTAGATGAGATCCATGAGGGGTGTTGAATCCAAAATGGGGCGACTTCTGGAAGGTTTCACCTGTTCTGCTACTTTTTGGGGGATTTGCAAATGTGAATGACCCCACCAAAATCTGCATTCCAAAAGCAAAAGAGCGCTCCCTTCCTTGTACGCCCTGCCATGCATCCAAACAGCAGTTTAAACCCACATGTAAGGTATTGCCGAACTTGGAAGAAATTATTTAACTAAATTTCGGATGCTTGTTTTTTACAGGATTCCTTGTAAAAATTCAACATTTTCAGCTAAAATTGCAGATTGTTGGAAAAAATGTTTTTTCATTTTCCCAGCCTAACACTAAAAAATTTTGTGAAACACCTGTGAGAGGTTAATATACTCACTACACCGCTGGATATATTCCTTAAGGGTGTCGGCAAACCTGAAATGGCACCTAAATAAAATTGTAATGAAAATGAGACCCCAGAGTCCGGTAGGTGCACCTCCTATTCTGGGGCTTGTGGTTAAGCCAAAGAGTGCACTAGGGCCACATATGGGATATCTCTGAAAACAGCAGAATCTGGGGAATCAATATTAAGTTGCATTTCCCTGATCACATCTACCAAGTTCTTGTGAATAATGGCTGAAAATTTCACCTCCACTTTGCTTTAATTCCTGTGAAACACCTAATGGGCTAATAAACTTCCTACATGCTGCTTTGAATATTTAAGGGGTGTAGTTTCTTAGTTGAGGTCATTTATGGGGGTATCTAACATAGGGGCCAATCAAAATCACGTTAGAACTGGACTGGTCCCTAAAAAAAATGGATATTGCAAATTTTCTTGAAAATGTGAAAATTACTACTAAATTTCTAAGCCCCCTAATATCATAAATAAAAAAAAGACATTTAAAAAAAAGATGACAACCTACAGTAGACATATGGTAGATGCTAGTTATAAGCTATTTTAAGTGGAATAACTATCTGTCTTACACACAGAAATTTTTGAAGTTTGAAAATGGTAAATTTTTCTAATTTTTCACAATACTTTGATATTTCTCACAAATAAACAAGGACTTTTTGAATCAAAATTTCTTACTATCTTAAAGCACAATGTGTCACGAGAAAACAATCTCTGACTCACATGGATAGGTTAAAGTGTCAAAAAGTTATTCTCATATAAAATGATACATGGCAGATTTAAAAAATGGGGCTCTGTCAGAGAGGCCAAAACTGGCTCCGACGGTATTGGGTTAAATCTGCTTTTTTGGAAGGCAGGGTGAAGAAAATACAGCAATTCAAGTAGTGTTTTTTATTTTTAATAACACC
The DNA here is from genome assembly GCA_025379985.1 of Phyllomedusa bahiana. NCBI lineage: Eukaryota > Metazoa > Chordata > Amphibia > Anura > Hylidae > Phyllomedusa > Phyllomedusa bahiana. Next base: position 7,998 of record JAODAL010059881.1, read on the forward strand.
CACCGTGCAGTATCCTTGACAAGTTATTTTTACTCTGTGGGTTGAGACAATTACGGTGATACGCAATTTATATAGTTTTTTTTTATGTGGAAGCACAATTTTTTTATTTTTTTAAAAGTGTTTTTATTGTGTAAAACAGTATTTATGCATTGCTGTCTTCTGATAGTCATAACTTTTACATTTTTCCGTATACAGAGCTGTGTAACGACTTTTTTTTTTGCGTGATGAACTGACGTTTTAATTGGCACCACTTTGATGTTGATATGAGTTTTTTATGACTCCATTTTATGTGCTGCGGGATGAACAAAATTCACAATTCTGTGACTGTTTTTTGGGGGGTTTTTACGGCGTTCAACGTGCGGGTTAATTAATGTGACAGATTTATAGGGTGGGTCGTTACGCACGCAGCGATACCAACTTTATTTATTTTTTATCTTTTTTGGGGCAATTGGCGTTTGTAAAGGGGAAAAGGGCAGTGTACTTGTTTTAATTTTTATTTTTTGTGTTTTACATTTTTACACTTTTTTTTAACTTTTTCACACTTTTTACAATTTTCCCCAGAGGGGAATTGTATGAACGATCGTCAGATCATTCATACAATAATACAATAAGAGATCAGCACACAGCTTATAGCTGTGTACTGGTCTCCATGGCAACTGTCAGTCACGATGCCCACAATGCATTGTGGGCATGGTGACGTCACCAGACAACCCGGATGCTGTCATTCAGCGTCCTGGCTGTCGGGTGAGTGGACCATTGAGTGCATCTGCGCCACTCACTGCGCCGGATCGCTGGCAGCAGCATCTCACTCCTGCTGCCTGCAGCTTCGATGTCGCAACCATGATAGGTCGCGACCATGATAGGTCGCGACTAGAGATGGGCGAATTGATTCTAACGAGGTGGACTTCGTTTAGAATTTCAGGAAAACTTCGGTTCTGCACGAAATAGAAGTTTGGGGCAGGGGCGTCGCTAGGCTGTTTTATTCGGGGCTCGGGCCCCGAATAAAACTCCCTGTGCCCCGAGTCTCCCGGGCTCCAGGCCGCTGCCGTGGGCTTGGAGCACCGACTGGCCCTTCAGCTGCATGTGCGTCCGCTGGACGCACATGCAGCTGCGGGCTTCTGCGGAGCAGAGAGCGAGCGCTCCCTGCTCTGCAGACAGTGTCGGACCGGCTCTGGGTCCGACACTGCGGGGCCGCCGGGTCCTCACAGCGCTGAGGACCCGCCGCGGCCCCGTGCGCCTCAGCCGGCAGCGTCGCGATGATGTGATGTCATCGCGACGCTGCCTGTCCTCGGGCGCACAGCGCGTCATAGGCCGTGCGCCCGAGGAGCTGCCGGAGGAGCGCGGGCTGAAGAGGACAGAGCGCGCTCGCCGGGGGAGTTAAGGTGAGTATGAATGTTGTTATTTTTAAAGCGTTTACCTGCCTCAGTGCCCCCATATACTGCCTGTGCCCCTATAATGCCTGCCTGTGGCCCCCATATCCCTGCCTGTGGCCCCCATATACTGCCTGTGCCCCTATAATGCCTGCCTGTGCCCCCATATCCCTGCCGGTTGCCCCCATATCCCTGCCTGTGCCCCTATAATGCCTGCCTGTGCCCCCCATATCCCTGCCTGTGGCCCTCATATCCCTGCCTGGGCCCCCCATATCCCTGCCTGTGGCCCCCATATGCTGCCTGTGGCCCCTATATACTGCCTCAGTGCCCCTATATTCTGCCTCAGTGCCCCTATATACCTTCTTGTGGCCCCTATATACTGCCTCAGTGCCTCCATATACTGCCTGTGCCCCCCCATATACTGCCTGTGCCCCCCTATATACCTGCCTGTGGCCCCTATATACCTGCCTGTGGCCCCATATACCTGCCTGTGGCCCCATATACTGCTTCAGTGCCCCTATATACCTAACTGAGGGGACTGCTATACCTATAATTAAGGAGTTGCTGGAAATGTGAGGATTCTAAGATATTTGTGTCCAAATCCTCAGTGACTATTATTGGCCGGGAGCAATCAGCATGAAGGTGTGAACCGGATGGAGAAGAGAAGGGAAGGTGAACGACGCTGATCAGAAAAGACGTCTCCTGTGAGTCAATAAATGTAATTGCAGAGTAATCACTTATATGTCTGCAGAGCATCTACATACAGCTAGGATCTCCCACTATATGCTCACTATATGGCCCTGGTATATGTCTTCAGAGCCTGTGTACAGCTGATAGTCACATGTGGGGTCTGGCAGGATTATTTGATCCTTATGTAGTAATAGTTTTGGGTCTTGGTTTTGTAGGAGGGTTTTAGTAACAATCACTTGTCTGGTAGATTTGCTCCATGTATCGGTGTATGTTTTGGTGACTGTTTAGGGGTATTGTCATATGAAGGTGAGAAGTTCTGAAAAAGTAAATTTTGTCATTGGTGATTTTTACTGTACAGTGACTGCTGAGGAGATGGACAGGATCTGTGTGGGATGTGCAGAAAATTAGTGACAGGAACACAAGGTTTTTCCTGTAAAAAAACATCCACAGTTCACAATGAGGCGTGAAAAATGTCGTGTGAACCCAGCCCTACCCAGAAAAACACAAAGGGCCCGAGCCCCGGATGTTTTAGGACCCTAGCAACGCCCCTGGTTTGGGGTAATTCGCGGGAAGCATGTTTTTAATTGCTAAAATGGCTGCAAGCACACGGTGTTACATGGGGCAAAGAACTCTGGGAGGAAGAAAGGAACAGCCTCAATGACATGTGCAGAGATGAAGCCAATCAGAGACCGACGGGATTCTGTGACATCACAGCACTATATAAGTCCGGACGCCAGGCTGGCTGCTCACACTGCTCTCGTTGTGCAGCTGCTGCAGCTGCTGCTGCAAAGATCTCACACAAAAGAAATTTGTTTTTAACAGCGATTTTGGAGGGGGTGTCACTGCTTTTACCAGAGACTGCTCCTCTTCCGTTATCATTTTGATTCAGTTTGTGGGGTATTGTAATTCAAGTCCAGGGTGGGTCTAATTCTGCCCCATATACATTTTAATGCCATCTGGTCAGTTGTGGAGCGCATTGAATATCCAAGGGTTATCTAAGCCTGTTTGTATTCAGTAAAATATACAGCGTTTTAACACGCCACATACCAGTTAATTTTTTCGTGGTGATTTCTGTCGCGCAATTTATATCCAAGGTTTATTTAAGCCTCTTTGTGCTTTCATATTCAGTAAAATACACAGCGTTTTTACACGCCACATACCAGTTAATTTTTTCCTGGTGATTTCTGTAGCACAATTTATATCCAAGGGTTATTTAAGCCCGTTTGTGCTTTTATATTCAGTAAAATACACAGTGTTTTTAAACGTCACATACGAGTACATTTTTCCTGGTCATTTCTGTAGCGCAAATTATATCCAAAGGTTATTTAAGCGTGTTTGTGCTTTCATATTCAGTAAAATACACAGCATTTTTACATGCCACATACAAGTAATTTTTTCCTGGTCATTTCTGGAGCGCAACTTATATCGAAGGGTTAATTAAGCGTGTTTGTGCTTTTATATTTAGTAAAATACACAGTGTTTTTAAACACCACATACGAGTAAATTTTTCCTGGTGATTTCTGTAGCATAATTTATATCCAAGGGTTATTTAAGCCTGTTTGTGCTTTCATATTCAGTAAAATACACGGCGTTTTTACACTGCCACATACGAGTTAATTTTTTCCTGGTGATTTCTGGAGCGCAAGTTATATCCAAGGGTTACCCAAGCCTGTTAGTGGGTTTATTTGGAGTCAAATACAGGGTGTGTATTTATCATATACAGATATCTTTAAACAGAGTTTGTAAATTTTTGAACAAATAGTATGGCAGACAGAGAGGTGGCAGGCTCTTCACTTGCAAGTGGCAGTGGCACAAACATTCCTGGAGCAGGCACAGGTCACAGAACAGTAAGGGGACGTCGCAGCAGGCGTGACTCCGTGAGGCCAGAACTGCCGCTGTTATCTAGCGGTCGTGTGTTGACCAGCAACCCAAGGGTTCTTGATTGGTTGACTAGGTCATCCACTTCCTCCCAGATGACATCTGACAACCCCAGCCAAGAGTCGGTGGGAACGTCAGACACAACCCTTAGTAGGTATGGTCCGGGAATGGGTCAGCAGCCCTCACCTTACCTCAACCCGCCTCTGTCCCATCCGGTTCCCTCAGCCAGAGATCTACTATGTGCTCTGGGATCACAGGATGAACAATTTGAGGACAGACAGCAACTACTTGGCAGCGAAGAAGTGGGGCCGACATCCCCTGCTTCTTGCAATAGGCGGCAAAGTATGGATTTGGAGAGTGGCATGGGAGGTCATGTTGTGAGGGGTCAGCCTCTGTATACCAAGACCGTTGAGGAGGACAGCAGTGAAGATCCAACAATAATCGATGATGATGTAGCCGACCGCACTTGGGAGCCGGGTGAAGCAATGGCTTCATCATAGTCAGGAGAAGAGGAGAAGAGGGCGTCAGCTTGCGCGTCAGGCAGCGGCGCAGCCAGCACGTGGATAATGTGGCCGTGAGTCAGCAGGGTAGTAGCAGTGCGAGGTCGGGAGCCAAACGGCCACGGGGTAGAAAACCCGCTTCGCAGGTCCAAGAAAGTAGCGGCACAAAGGGTCAGCGAGACAGCGATGGCAGTAGTCACTCAGTTGCGGAGAGTTGGCGGTAAAATCACCTACTCGGCGGTGTGGCAGTTTTTTGCTAAGACACCGGAGGAGCCGAACATGGGTATATGTAGAATCTTTGGGCAGAAAGTGAAGCGTGGCCAGGGAGCTAACATTGGCACCATGGCCCTGCTCAACACATGCAGCGTCACCATCCAGTGGCCTGGGAGAAAAGTGGCTCAGATGTGGAGGTCCATACTCCCACCGCAGCAGCAGCGCCCAGTGGCACGCATGCCATTTCAGCCAGTCAAGGCTCCAACACCTCTGCAGAAGGGAGCTGTTTCTCTTTGCCATCATCTCCCGGTCCAGATGCTCCTGCTCCTCGCTACTCATGGTGCCAGCAGTCGTTCAACGAAGCGATTGCAAAGAGACAACAGTATGCGTCCAACCATTCTAAGGTGCAGAAGCTGACCGTGCTCCTGTCCAAGTTGTTGGTACTGCAGTCGCTCCCTTTCCAAATGGTGGACACTGCACCGTTCAGAGAACTAATGGCTTGTGCCGAGCCGAGGTGGAGAGTTCCAAGCCATAATTTATTTTCCAAAAATGCAGTACCAGCCCTTAAAAAATATGTAGAACAAAAGTGGGCCAAATCCTTGAGCTTATCGGTTTGTTCCAAGGTGCTTTGGCAGGCAGACTTGGGGGAGCTGTAACTACGGTCAGGGCCAGTTTTTAAAAAAAAATGTCCTTTCCGGCCCACTGGGTGAATGTGCTTCCTGCCCAGCCACACCAACAACTTGGACAGGAGACGCCACTCCTCCTCCACCATCTCAGCCTCCACAAGTACTGCTCCATCATACCACATGTGTAGGGCACAGCGGTGTCACGCAGTTCTACACCTGGCTTGCCTCATCGAACGAAGTCAAAAGGGGGGGAAAACTGCTCCGCGCCCATGCAGCAAAAAATTTCGATGTGTCTTTCTCCACCCCAAACCCTAAAAATTTGGGAACCCATGGGACGGACAATGGGAAAAAAAATGGGGCCCGCGCGCCCCGAGGGGGGTTGGCCCATGTGCAATGCTTGGCCCCTTTTTTTAAATCGGGTTGTAAAAAGGTTTTTCCAGAAGACTGAAAATGGCCTGGAAATTGCGGGATTTAAATCCATTCCTACAAAGCCGGGGCACACCCTCCCCGAGTTAAGCGGCAGGTGGCCCCCCCAGGGCACGCTGAATTCAAAGGTTTCCACCCTTTGGGAAAATTCCAGCCTGCAAATGTTGGACCGACTGTATGAACGGGAAAAAGGGCCCTTTTAACAAATTTTTGATGATCCGGGCAGACGAAAGTAACCCCCTGTGTAACTTTGAGGGTCAAAAAGTGGAATCATGCGTGACCCCTCCCATTTTTTGAGGCCGTTTGAGGAGGCGACGTTATTTGTCATCCCCAGGACTACGGGAGGGAATAACTTTTTCCCCACTGCTTCATGCCCTGGAACAGATGCTAAAAAATTTTCTGGGCGGGGGCCCGGGGGGACATGGCATACATCTCGCGCCAAATGAGCCCGGGTGGGGCCTGAACGGAGGGGGGAGGACATTGGAGCACAAGAATTGTTGGGAAATGAGGGGTTTTTTTCCCCCGGGTTTCCCAGGAGGGGGAGGGCGGGACAGGGGAGGAGGTAATGGAGATGAGGAAAAAGAGGGGTTTCCCCCCAAGGGGCCCCGTGGCAGTATACTTTGGGAAAAGATGGGGGGGGAGTACCTAAAAGTCACTTGCGACACTGATTTCCCTTTGGCAAGTGACAGCCCCCAACCCAGCAAGGGATAAATTCGGGCCCTCTCCCCAATTTGGGGCCCCTTTCGCTCCCCGGTAAAAGGTGGGAGAGGGAGAGGGGGGCAACTCAAAAAAAAAAATAGAGAAACCCTTTCCGTAGTCATTTGGGGCCAGAATTTTGTGCGCTTTGGCCCTTTCCTTGACAGGTCGGGCCCGGGGTTTTTTTCCCTCAGCCCTACGTCCCAAGCCCCCGCTGCTGTGGAAAGGGGGGGGGGTGGGAGCATCCCAAAGCTACCATCAACAGAAACCCAAGTCTGGAGCCCGCTGATGGGGAAGCCCCCTTCACCCCCTAGTGAGGAGGGAAATCACCAGAAAGGGCAAATCCTGGAGAAACCTAAAAAAAAACCAACAGGGGGGGGCCCCTACTTGGACGCACTCTGCCACCTCATTTAGAAGACCCGCGGGGACTACGGGCACCAAAACTGGATGGTAGCAAAAACCCTTGCCGAGGTTTGCAGAAGTGTCCTGCCCAGCCGTATTTGCGGCATAAAGGGGGTGTTTGGCGGCGGGGGTCATCGAAAAACCCGCTTCCCCACCGGAAATGTGAAAAAAGCCCCTTTGTTTGAGGAACCCAGGCGTGGATCAGCGGGGTTTTTCCCAAAACACCAATCCTTGGGCTCAGTTACTTTCACCATGCCCCCTCCCCAAAAATTTTGGGAAATGTTTTGGGGATTAAAAACTCCCGCCTCACAAAATTTTCCCTGATGCCGCCCCCCGCTGATCCCACACATTTCTGACGGTTTCTTCCCCTCCCCTCCCAACATTTTTTCCCGGGGGATGGTATTGCCACCCCCCTCCACACCTGTCATTGTCCCACTCTCTAAACCTCATGTGCTGCTGCGGGTTTGAGGGCCGGGGTCCTCCACACGTGTCTTTGGCCATTTTTTGACCTCATGCTGTGCTGTGTTGCTGCTGCTGTCCCCTCCACACTTGCATTGTCCCACCTATGAACCCATGCTGCTGGCTTCTTCACCTCCACATTTTCATTGTCCCACTCTATGACCTATCTGCTGGCGCTGATTTTCACCTCCCACACTTGTCTCAAATTGTGCCCCCTAAGGGACCTCATGCTCTCCCCTTTTTCCCTCCCCGCACCCCAAAACCTGCCCTTTGTCCCAACTTCTGGGGGCCTACTTGTTTTTGAACTTCCAGAAGGGTTGTCAGGGGTCCCACTCTCTGCCCTTTGCGGGGCTGCTGTTTCTTCCCCTCCCCCCATCTTCTTTTGTTGGCCAAAACCTTTTTGGGGCCCTAACCCCTTTGGGTTTTGGGGGGGTTCCACCCCAGAATTTGTCATTGGGGCCACTTTTGGGCCCTTCATGGCAAAGGCTGTTGATGATATATTAATGTTTTTATTTTGCCCTTGGGGGCCGGATTGTGTTCCCACCTTTGGAATTTGTCAGTCCCAAATTGTGGGGGTTGGATGGGGGGTTTTTTGGTCGTTGTCTTAATGGAACCCAAGGGTGGTTTCCCAAATTTTGGGTTCCAAAAACCCCCCAAATCTAAAAGTTAACTATCTTTTTTTTCCCCCTTTTTTCACCTGTCGAAAGAATGGGAAAGGAAATTAGGGTTTTGGGGGAACTAGGCCCAAAGCAGGAGGGGTTTACGGGAACACAAAAAGACATGCAAAATACCTTTTAAATGGCCCATCTCGGGTTTTGGTTTCAATTTCCTGTTTTTTTTGGCCTTACAATACTGATGGATTTTTGACCAAATTGAAAGCGGACACTGACGGATAAAAGGGAAAAGGGCAAAATGATCAGAGCCCACCCAAGCAAAATTACTGCCGCCCCCTCTCCACCAACGGGGGGGGCCTCTACTTTTTATCAGTGTTTTAAAAAGAACAGGTTTGGGCTATTTTTGACGGTTTTTAAAACTCTGGCCTCGGAAATTTTCCCCCGCGTGACGTCCCTTAGGGCTCGTTCACACGGCTTAAATTTTTCCGCGGATTGGCGCCCGTACCCGTGACGGGTTTGCGCTGCAGTATGGGCCAATGTTTTGGAGTAATTACGGTAATCCCCTGTTTCATAGAGAACAGGGATTCCCTCGCTCCTCCCCCCTCGGCCCAATCCGGGCCCCGGGGGGGGAAAGTGACATGCACATTATTTACGGGCGAAAAGGCCCAAAATAACGGGCATTTTAAAGGGGCCCGGGGAGCGGCGTCCCCGCCGCGCTCCGGGCCCCCCCCCCGCCCCCTTTTTCAGCCGGGGTTTTGCGAGCGCAATTTTGGGTTTACAAAAACCGCCCTGAATAAGGTGTGAACACGGCCCTTTCTTGCTGCGATCTGTGGCGGCTCCAGTAACCCAATGTTTCTTTGCGCTTTTTTTGAACTAAAAAAAGTATTTACCGATTTTGGGGCTAGAATTTCCTTTTTTTAAGGATTTTTTGGGACTAAAAAAAATTATTTCGCTTCTGATTCCAAAAAATTTAAATTTTTTTTTATTTTTGTGCTAGAATCCACTTTTTATGGATTTTGGCGTGAAAATCCTTTTCTTTAAAGATTTTGGCGGTAATAAATTTTAACTCATTTCTGACGCCAAAAATACTTTTATTTATGGATTTTGGGGCTAAAATACAGGTTTTTTTACGGATTTTGATGCTAAAATGTTTTTTATGGATTTTGGCGCTAAAATACTTTTTTTTTACGAATTTTGAAACTAAAATACTTTTTTTTATGGATTTCGGTGCTATTAAAGTTAGCTCGCTTTTGTCACCCAAAATTTATTATAAGGATGTTGGCACTAAAATACTTTTTTTGACGGATTTTACCGCTAGTAAAGGTACCTCTCTATTGTATCTAAACATCCGTGTTTAACGGATTTTGGCGCTAATAAATTTATCTCGCTTTTGTCGGCAAAAATACATTTTTTACGGATTTGAGCGCCAATAAAGTTATCTCGCTTATGACGCAAAATATACGTTTTTTACTGATTTTAGTGCTATAATCCAGATTTTTATGGATTTTGGCGCGAAAATCCTTTTCTTTAAAGATTTTAGCGGTAATAAAGTTATCTAATTTCTGACGCTAAAAATACTTTTTTATTACAGATTTTGATGCTAAAATGCTTTTAATGGATTTTGGCGCTAAAATACTTTCTTTTATGAATTTTGACACTAAAATACTTTTTTTTATGGATTTCGGCGCTGTTAAAGTTATCTCGTTTTTGTCACTAAAAAATGTTTTTTTTACGGATTTTGGCGCTAAAATACTTTTTTTACGGATTTTGTCACTATTAAAGGTACCTCGCTTTTGTTGCTAAAAATCCGTTTTTTAAGGATTTTGGCGCTAATAAATTTATCTCGCTTTTTTCATCAAAAATAATTTTTTTTTACGGATTTTGGCGCTAATAAAGTTATCTCGCTTTTGTCATAACAAATCCGTTTTTCATGGATTTTGGCGCTAAAATAGTTTTTTTTATGGATCTTGGTGTTGAAAAAGTTTTCTCGCTTTTGTCGCTAACCTACCTATATCTATATATATATATAATATATATTATATATATATATATTATAAATATATAATATATGCATATGCATATATATATATAAAATATAAATATATCTATATATGTATATATATGTATATAATATATATATATAAATATTATAAATATATATATATTTATATATATAATATTATAAATATATATATATATATTATACTGGGGGCATTACTACCTATCTATATATACTGGGGGTCCTATTACCTATCTGTCTATACTCGGGCCTCTATTAACCACTTATATCTACTGGGGCCCTATTGCCTATCTATATATATATACTGGGGGCCCCATTACCTATCTATATATATACTGGGGCCCCTGTTATCTATCTATATATATATACTGGAGGCCCTGTTACTTATCTATATATGGGGGGCACTAATACCTATCTATAGACTGGGGGACCCTATTATCTGTATACTTACTGGGGGACCCTATTTCCTATCTACAGACTGGGGACCCTATTACTTTAGAAACATAGACGCAGTCCTTCTTGTTTACTTCTTATTTATATATAACTTTGTTACTTTATACATGCCCCACAATCCGGGCCTTAATGTCACATAGATACAATACAACAGTCATAAGAACCTGTCATATGTACGACAATTTTACATCTTTAGTAAATAGGCCATAGCTCAAAATAAGGAAATATCCATACTGACAGTTCTCGTGGAGGAGTAGCGCAGCATGTTTGCATGACCCGCCAGAAACACAGTCCTACGTCATGGGTGACGTTTCGGAGGACAACTGCTCCTTTCTCAAACCAGCGGCGTAGACACCGTCTCCTCTGAAGGTAAGTGCTAACTTAGACCTATTAGACCTTTATACGTAACAGCATTAGTCACATGGTGTAAATGACAAAACATAATTAAACTGTGCAACACAAAAGTGTAACACAAATAAACATTACAACATACATTAATACAATACGACAAAACAAATATATGTGCAGCATCCTACAATACCTCAAAGATATGCTCATAAGTGAAATAATTCATTCATCCCCTTAGGGACCAAAGCTTCCATCTTATGAATCCAAAATGCTTCGTGCTGAAGCAGGCGGGTACGAATGGTGGATGAATCATTACCATAGACTAACTCTAGCCCATACCATCTCAACTTGTGTACCTGATGCCCAGCCTCATGAAAGTGACGTGCCACTGTCGTTTCCCCATATTTTATCCTGTCCTCCTCCTTGTGTGTACCTGCCTTATCAGTATATGTTCGTATGGCTGATTTATGTTCATTTACTCGTATCCTGATGTTACGTGTAGTCTGTCTGACATACACTTTGCCACACGGGCATTTCAACATATACACAATGTTCTTACTTAGACACGTAAAGAAATGTTTGATGTATATATCATAGCCTTTCATTGGGTGCTTTTATGACAGAACTACAATTTTGGCAGGACATGCAAGGAAGTAGATATTATCTTCTGTGGATTTTTAAAAGATCTAATATCAGAACTGACTAGGATATCACCAATAGATTTGCCTTTTCTGTACAGAAACCGGGGACTTTCTTTAAACAAATATCCATACGTTGGGTCACTACACAAAACTGGCCAGTGGCGTCGAATCGCCTTCTGTATGGTAGATGAATGTTGATCATATACAGAGATGAATGTAAATTGATCTGTTTGTCCCCTACAAGATGATTGTAGAGCACTATTGCGTGGAACTGCCAAAACTTCATGACCTAAAGTTAGTAATTGTTGCTTGTCATAACCTCTAGCCGCAAACTTCTCAACCAACTTTGTCATATGAATTAAATAGTCACTGTCCGATGAACAGATACGCCTTGCTCTTAAAAATTGTCCACGAGGGATGCCACTGAACGTCTGGGGTGCATGATAGGATCTATGATGCAGTAAATTATTGCGATCAATCGGTTTGCTATAGAGTGTAGTAGAAAAACCTGTGACTTCTTTCCGGATTTCAACATCCAAATATTGAACTACTTGTTGGTGTCTATTCATTGAAAATTCTATCAAAGAATGACAGCTGTTTAAATATTTCAAGCATAGATCCAACTGTGTCTCAGTGCCTGTCCATAGGACAAACACGTCATCGACATAACGCCACCAAATATATAAATCTGAAGCAAAGTCAGAATTAAAGACATAACGTTTCTCAAATGATGTCATATAAATATATATATCATATAAATATCCGCAAAACTTGGAGCTACAGGGGACCCCATCGAGTTCCCCTGTATCTGCAAGTCGAAGACATCCCCAAAGCGGAAGAAATTTTGGGTGAGGACAACATCCAACAAATGCATTAAAAACTCAATGAACGAATTAGAAAGTTTAGGGTCAACACACAAGGATTCTCTAACAGCCTCACATCCCTCCACATGTGGTATGCTAGTAAAGAGACTTTTAATGTCTAGGGTACATATCCAGGTGACTCTAGAAGTATCTAAACCTTGGAGTTTTTTAAGAAATTGTGTAGTATCACTTAGACTATTACTGTTACGTTTCACACTGGGTTGAAGGTATGAAGGTATGAATCAATATAGCTGCTAATGGAATTAACCCCCGAGACTATCGGGCGACATGGAGGCGACTCGACTGATTTATGGACCTTAGGTACTAGATAGAAAATAGGAACACGAGCATTCTGATTGACCAATATGTCTCTAATTTTTGGAGGAATCAATCCTATTTCAATGGCCTCATTAACTAAAGATTCAATAGTTGTCTTTACTTCCTGCGTGGGATCTACATCTAAACGCCTATATACATTGGTATTACTCAAATGGCTTTCCGCTTCATGCATATAAAATGACCTGTCTATCACTACAGTAGAACCGCCCTTGTCAGCTTTTTTTTTTTATTATCAAGGAATCATCTTTCTGAAGAGTAAGAAGTGCCTGTCTTTCCCGAGCTGTAATATTGTTAGGAATGTGAGATATACTTTTACTCCATTTATTTAACACTTCATTCTTCACTAAGTTCTCAAATACTTCTAAAGATGGGGAAAGAATAGTTGGATCAAATTGACTAGCCTTTCGTAATTTGTTGTGAGATTTACCATTGACTGTATTGTACCTTTATTATCAGAAAAACACATCTTTATTCTAATCATTCTACAAAATCTATAAAAATCTTTTCAAAAAACTAATATCTTTTTGGTGCCGGAAAAAAAAACAGTCCCCCTTTTTTAAGACTTTAAAACTGGTCATGAGTTTAGTTTTTTTGATGAAAATATTTAATGCCAAGGTATTTAAATCTTCTTTCGCGCTTTTGGGAATTTTTCGCTAAACTTTTGGATCGTTGCTGAG
>JAODAL010059882.1:0-21211 GCA_025379985.1 Phyllomedusa bahiana
AAATCCCTCCCACCACGCACAAAAATATTAGCAAAAGAGGGCGAAAACTTTGCCCCCATAGAAGCACCCACTTTTTGAAGAAAAAATTCCCCATTAAACATAAAGAAATTATGTGACAGTAGATACTGTAACACTTCAAGAATAAATTCCCTTAACTCTTGGGAATAGTTGGAATATTTCTCTAAAAAATAAGACACAGCAGTTATGTCTAGATGGTGCGGGATACAGGAATAAAAAGATTCCATGTCACACACGATCCAGGAATACTCTGGTCTCCAATTTATGGTTTCAATAACACCCAAAACATGTTTGGAATCCTTCAAAAATCCAGGACATAGGGGCACAATTGGTTGTAACAAATAATAAAGCCACTGAAATAAATACTCATTAATAGACCCAATTCCAGACACAATGGGGTGCATATGAGGTTGAAAACACATTTTATCTGATTTGGGTAAAGAATGGAAAATCGGCATAACCGGGTATTTCACATTCAAAAAATCATATTCTCGTTGATTGAAAATGGCAGTGGCTAGACCTTCAGTTAGGATTCTCTCAAAGTCACCCCGAAAACTCTGGTGGCTCACACCGTAATTTTCTATATGTAATCTGATCAGATAACAAATTCTCATTTAACTGTATATACAACCCAGTATTCAAAAGGACGACATAACCCCCTTTATCAGCTTGTCTAATGGTTAAGTCTGGGTGATTACGTAGATCCCAAATTGCTTTTCTTTCTAATTTTGTCAAATTATCCCGCCGTCTATCAGACATTTGTGAATGCAACTCTACCAACTCCCGCTGTACAATTTCCTGAAACCTATCGACCACTTCAGCGCGAACTTGCACTGGGTAGAAGAAAGGGTTATGTGTCACAAAAGCATCAGATTTATTAACACAAACAACATTTCCTTCAGATTCCAATTGCAACAGGTCTCTCTGAGCAGACTGCTCTGCAAAGGTTACTGAACAAGACTCACTATTAGTTACACCACTGTTCACATCTACATGACTACTATTAGATGTGTTCTCTGAATCAAAAAAATACTTTTTTACCATCAATGATCTCACAAAGCATTTTACATCACAGATAGTCTCATATACATCAATATGTGATGAGGGGCCTAAAATTTAATCCCCGAGAAAGAACTGCAATTTCTGATTCAGAAAAGACATACGATGACAAATTAACTACATTGCGTTCTTCTTTGGTTCCCTTTTCTTGATGGCTACTTTGGAGGTCTGATCTTCTACGGTGCTTTCTGACCCCTCTTCTACATCGTTTTTGTGATTTATTTTTATTTTTATCTATCTTTTTGATATTACGAGAGTCCAATTGTGCTGAAGAACCAGATGCAACATCAGAGTCTCTATCTTCTGACACTCCCTCTGAACTATCCTGTTCAATTGAACTAAAGCTCACTCGTCTTGTATATTTCTTATATTTTTAATTTTTCCAAAACCGTTTTTTTTTTAGAATGGACTTAGGGGTTGAATATGTACGTTCCCAATTACCCCACTTATACACACAATCCTTTTGATAATCATTTAAATCCCGCTGGTATTTAGACTTTTTCATAGCAACTATGTCAGCTTATAATTTGGACACATTCTTTTTCAATTTTTCATCTAAGTCCTGCATTTCTTTAAGCTGTACAAAAGGCTGAAGTGTGCCTTGTATTTCTTTGATTTTTTCTTTAATTTATCTCAGAGAATTTTCTTCATAAACCACTATTAATTCCATGAGTTGCAGGGAACAGTTAGAAAGGATGTCATTCCACTTTGTCATGAATTCCTCATTATAAACAGTAGTTGGAGATTTTTTAACACGTAAGCCAGGAGGGATCATACGTTTCTCTAAGTAAGTACAAATACTACTTAAGTCCCACCAGGTCTTTACTTCTTTAATGAAATATTTCTCCAATTGCAGCATACCCTGTCATATTTCTGTATTATCAGTACTCACTTTTTGGCCTCTTGAAAAAATATCAGATAGCTGGTCCAATCTTTTAGTATAATCGTCCACATCTCTCATAGAATGTGCTTCCATAGCACCCTTCTGCGAGGGGCCCGTAAATCTTTAGGAAGTGCAAGAAGTTTAGCAGGAGCTTGTTACTGATTGCTGGCACCAATCAAGGCAAACATAGAGAATGAAACAGCTCACCGCTCCCGTGCAGGATCCCAACAACTGAGACGAATTCTTTATCAAGGAAGATAGATCCGCACTGAGTTGAATAAAATTCTTCAATATTTTATTTATCCAAACACGAGATAGTGGACATCACACGACAGGTAGCTTGCAAGGATAACAACCAACGCGTTTCGATCTTAGACGATCTTAATCATGGTTCAAACATTATACAACATTACAAGATTTATATACACCGTCATCATCCTACGTCATCCTTAAATAAACTTTATCAACAACAAAATAAAAAACAATAAGAACAAAAAGTTCACATCATTTAAAAGGAAAAATCTGAGTGAGAGACCATATATTATTAAACAGTTTATCAACTGTAATACATCTCATGTGATATATTGTGTTGAATGTGTTCAGTGCGATAAACGATATGTTGGATGTACTACAAGAAAATTAAAAACCAGAATGCACGAACACATTAGGGCTGCTATTAATTTACATACCAACAATCCGTCTAATGTGTCAAAACATATCTTTTATGAACATGGGGGAGATAGAACATGCTTGAAATTTTCAGGAATTGAAAGAGTTAAAAAGCCAGTTAGAGGTGGTGATTGGAGACGGGCATTGTTAAATAGAGAAGCCTTTTGGATTTTATGCCTAAATACTTCTCACCCGAATGGTCTTAACTATAGTTCGGCTCTAATACTACATTACTGAAGTTAAATAAAAATGAAGATGTAAAAATTTTTTCTCCTTTTAAATGATGTGAACTTTTTGTTCTTATTGTTTTTTATTTTGTTGTTGATAAAGTTTATTTAAGGATGACGTAGGATGATGACGGTGTATATAAATCTTGTCACATTGTATAATGTTTGAACCATGATTAAGATCGAAACGCGTTGGTTGTTGTCCTTGCAAGCTACCTGTCGTGTGATGTCCACTATCTTGTGTTTGGATAAATAAAATATTGAAGAATTTTATTCAACCCAGTATGGATCTATCTTCCTTGATAAAGAATTTGTCACAGATGACTCTCTGACAAGTTGTTCACTTTCCCTTTTCTGCTCATCCCTACAGATTTGGACACAAATCTTAGAATCCTCACTTTTCCAGCATCTCCCTCACTAACCCCCACCTCTGTACAAACTTTCCATGTGTGTGAGAGTGGGTACAGGCCATAGCTTAGAGCCCCTGGAGACTGTGATACAGCTACGGCCTATACCCCTCAGGTTTATATTTCCTAGTAGGTAGGTAGACCCCAGGTAGCTAGGTAGACCTTCGTTGGATTGGTAGGCCCTAGGAAGGTTGGTAGGTCACAGGTAAAGAAGTAGACCCCCCCTCCCTCCGCTAGATAGGTTGGTAGGCCATAGGTAGCTAGTTTGGTATGCTACAGGTATGCACTTAGACAGCAGTTAGGCCTCAGGTAGGTAGGCAATAGATAGGCCCCAGGTAAGCAGGCCATGGGTAGGTAGATTGGCTCTAGGTAGTTAGTTATGTAGGTCATAGGTAGGTAGTTAGGTCCCAGTTAGGTAGGTAGGCTACAGGTAGGTTGGAAGATTGGCCCTAGGTAGGCATTAGTTAGGCTCCAGTTAGGTAGATAGGCAGGTCCCAGGCAGGTAGGCTGTAGGTGGGCGCCAGGTAGTTAGGCTGAAGGTGGATCCCAGGTAACTAGGTAGACTGTAGCTAGGCCCTAGGTAGTTAGGTAGGCTGTAGGTGAGCGCAACATTGGTAGGTAGGCTTTCAGTGGGCCCCACGTGGGTAGTTAGGTAGGTAGGCTGTAGGTGGACCTCACATAGGTAGGTAAGCTGTAGGTGGACCCCACATAGGTAGGTAGACTATAGGTGGGCTCCACATAGGTAGGCTATAGGTGGACACCACGTAGGTAGGCAGGCTATAGGTGGGCTCCTGATAGGTAGTAATAGTGGGGCCCCTGGTAGGCTATAGAGGAGTCCCTGGTAGGTAGGCTGTAGGTGGGCCCCCTGGTAGGTATTCTATAGGTGAGCCCCTGGTAGGTAGGCAACAGATGGGCCCTAGGTAGGAAAGTAGGCTACAGGTGGGCCCCTGGTAGGTAGCTAGGTCGGCTATAGGTGGACTCCTGGTAGGTAGGAAGGCCAGGCCCCATTTGTAAAAAGAAAAAATAATGAACTTACCTGCCTCTCGTTCCCCCGACTCGATGAACGCAGGCCAGCATCTCGCTATGAAGCCTGTTGCAGGCGGTTCGATGACTAGACATCATTGCGCTGGCCACATCATCACATGTCTATGTATTTATAGATGTGATGTAGATGTGTGTATATGTGTATATATCTTTATTTATAAGGTGCCAGCACTTTACAATTTAGAGGGTATAATTACAGACAAACATTACACAGTAAAAGTTACTTACAAATGAGACACAGGGTGTGAGGGCCCTGCTCGTGAGAGCTTACAATCTATTATGGTGTATGGGTGAGACGAAGGGTAAGAAGTGCTAAGTTTACAATGGTCCAGCCATGTTTCATAAATATGGGGTGGTTTACATAAAAATTGGGTGAACCTGCCACCCTGACAGTACATCTATATACAGATAAGTGCCCTAGTATAAGGAGTGACAGAAGTGTGACAGAAGTGTGTTTGATAGAAGGTAGGGGTTAGCAATTAGGGATTTTGGTAGACCTGCCTAAGAAGATTTTTCAGGGCAATCTTAAAAATATGAAGATTAGGATTCTGCCTGATGGTAAATGGTAG
Source organism: Phyllomedusa bahiana (assembly GCA_025379985.1). Classification (NCBI taxonomy): domain Eukaryota; kingdom Metazoa; phylum Chordata; class Amphibia; order Anura; family Hylidae; genus Phyllomedusa; species Phyllomedusa bahiana. Next base: position 4,877 of record JAODAL010059882.1, read on the forward strand.
GATGTTCCAGAGAACCGATGCAGCACATGTGAAATCTTGGAAACGGGCATGGGAGGTTTGGATGATTGTGGTCTGTAGTTTGAGATCAGCAGCACAGTGGAGAGAGCGGGTAGGGTGGTAGACAGAGATGAGGGAGGAGATGTAGGGGGATGCAGCACTGTGGAGAGCTTTATGGGTGAGAGTGATGAGTTCATATTGTATTCTGTACTGGATGGACAACCAGTGCAGTGACAGTCACAGAGTAAAAGCATCAGTATAGCAGCTGGATAGAAAGATGAGCCTGGCTGCTGCATTCAGGACAGATTGTAGAGAAGTGAATTTACAGAGAGGGAGACCGATAAGCAAGGAGTTACAGTAGTCAAGACGAGACAGAATAAGAGCAACAATGAGAGTCTGAGTTGTCTTCACAGTGAGAAACAAATTAATTCCAGGGATGTTATTGAGGTACAGGTGACAGGAGTGGGCAAGGGATTGGATATAGGGGGTGAAGGACAGATCAAAGTCTAGTATGACCCCAAGACAGCAGGCCTGCTGCCTGAGTTTTACGGTGGTATATATATGTATTTATATATATACAGTATTATATATATATATATAATATATATATATATATAAAAACAAAAGATATGTGTGTGTAATAATATATATATATATATATATTGTAAGACCGCAGCTGGGAAGGTCTACAAGGGAGTATATATCCCAGCCAGGTTCTGGACATATGTCTGGGGAGTCCAGGACGCATGCCACCAAGATAAGGAGCCTTGGTGGAGTGAAAGACCGTTGGTAAATAGATGTCGACAGTACAAACTGTTGTCCTAGGTTTAATCTGTTAGTACGGCTACCAGCCATTCCCGGGTTGGCCTTTCATTGGGAGTAAGCATTGAGCAGGGTGGGTGCTTGCTCCCCATGGCTGTATAAAAGGTCAGCAGGTAAACTGACTGGGCGTCGGCTGTACCTCCAGTCTACCTTCTGGGCTGGAGGTGTTCACACTGGGGGAAGCCAGTGTAGGACCAACAAGGTGGTAGTTAGGGAACTACACCTCTGTTAGTAAGCGCTCAGACGAACAAGTATTTTGTTTGTGTTTTGCTGTGCATGTTTGCCATCTGTTTTTTTCTGCTTATGAAATAAATCCACAGAGCCAAGCAACGGTTTGTACCTGACTTCTGCCTCTGTCTCATGCCTGAAAGACTCATGCGGTGATCCCAGAGCTGTGCAAGCTCAATATATATATATATATATATATATATATTGTGAGCTTGCACAGCTCTGGGATCACCACATGAGTCTTTCAGGCATGAGACAGAGGCAGAAGTCAGGTACAAATGGCTGCTTGGCTCCGTGGGTTTATTTAAACAGCAGAACAAAACCGATGGCAAACATGCCCAGCAAACAACACAAACAAAAAAGCTTGCTCGTCTGAGCGCTTGCAAAACAATGGTGTAGATCCCTCACTATCACCTTGTTGGTCCTACACTGGCTTTCCCCAGTGTGAACACCTCCAGCCCAGAAGGTAGACTGGAGGTACAGCCGACGCCCAGTCAGCTACCTGCTGACCTTTTATGCAGCCAGGAAATCCTGGCGTGGAGCCATGGGGAGTAAGCACCCACCCTGCTCTTTGCTTACTCCCAATGAAAGGCCAACCCGGGAATGGCTGGTAGCCGTACTAACGGATTAAACATAGGTCGACAGTTTGTACTGTCGACATCTATTTATCAACGGCCTTTCACTCCACCAAGGCTGCTTATCTTGGTGGCATGCATCCTGGACTCCCCAGACATATGTCCAGAACCTGGCTGGGATATATACTCCCTTGTAGACCTTCCCAGCTGCGGCCTTACATATCCCCCCCCTCTGCTCAGACCTGTGGGGCGGAGCACTTTGTGCCATAAAGTTATGCACCCGCGACAGTGCATCCGCATTTGCTTGTTGTGACCCGGGGCGATGTTCTACAGAGAATTTAAAGTCCTGTAGAGCCAGGAACCACCGGGTGACCCTTGCATTTTTTCCTTTGTTTTGTGCCATCCACTTTAGAGGTGAATGGTCCGTGATTACTTTAAAGGGTCTACCTATCAGGTAGTAGCGCAGTGCCTCAATAGCCCACTTAATGGCCAGGCATTCTCTCTCTACTATGGCGTAATTTTTCTCGGCCGCCGACAGTTTCCGGCTGAGGTACACTACCGGGTGTTCTTCTCCCTCAACCAGCTGTGACAGGACAGCCCCTAATCCCACCTCAGAGGCGTCTGCCTGGACCAAAAATTCCTTTTGGAAGTTTGGCGCAACGAGCACTGGTCTCTTGCAGAGTACCTCTTTCAGATTTTTAAAAGCTAGTTCGGCCTCCGGGTTCCACTTGACCATAGTGGACTTGGACCCTTTTGTTAGATCTGTAAGAGGGGCTGCTATGGAGGCAAAGTTGGGCACAAATCTCCTATAGTACCCTGCGATACCAAGAAAAGCCCTGACCTGCTTCTTGGAAACCGGTTGGGGCCAATTCCTAATTGCTTCAAGTTTGTCCATCTGGGGCTTGATGACCCCCCTCCCAATGTCATAGCCTAGATAGCGAGCCTCCTATAGCCCTATGGCACACTTATTAGGGTTGGCAGTTAACCCTGCTGCCCTTATGGCATCTAAGACGGCCTGTACTCTGGGTAGGTGGGATTCCCAGTCCGTACTAAATACCACCACATCATCCAAATATGCCGCCGCATATTTTCTATGAGGCTGTAGGATGACGTCCATCATCCTCTGGAATGTGGCCGGAGCCCCATGTAGGCCAAAGGGAAGGACAACATAATGAAAGTGTCCATCTGGGGTGGAAAAAAGCAGTTTTCTCCCTAGCTTCCTTTGTGAGGGGCACCTGCCAATAGCCCTTGGTCAGGTCTAATGTAGTAATGTACCTTGCAGGTCCTAGCCGCTCGACCAACTCATCCACCCGTGGCATCGGGTAGGCATCAAATTTTGATAGCTCATTGAGCTTGCGAAAATCATTGCAGAATCGCAAGCTCCCATCAGGTTTCGGTATGAGCACTATAGGGCTCGACCACCCACTTTGGGACCTTTCTATGACCCCAAGCTTTAGCATCTTTTCAACTTCCTCAGCAATCGCTTGCCTCTGGGCCTCAGGCACCCTATACGGCCTCAAACGTACCTTCTGGCCAGGTTCTGTGACGATGTCATGTGAAATGACTTCAGTCCTACCTGGCAGTTCCGAAAAAACCTGCTGATTCCTTTGTAGGAACTCCCTAGTTTCCTGCCGCTGTGCTTCGGACAATGACTCAGAGATACGGACCGGTGGTAACTCTCCCTTTGGGACACCCCTATGCTCTCTGACCGCCACCAGACTTTGACGGTCCTTCCAGGGCTTAATTAAGTTGACATGGTAAATTTGATACGGTTTCCTTTTACCGGGCTGGAAGACCTTATAATTTACCTCACTGACCCGCTCCGTAATCTCATAGGGGCCCTGCCACTTCGCCAGAAATTTGCTTTCGACCGTGGGTACAAGTACTAGTACCCGGTCGCCTGGCTGAAACACTCTGACCCTTGCCGACCTGTTGTATACTCTGGCCTGGGTTTCTTGCGCCTGCTGCAGGTTCTCACGTACTATGGGTAGAACGGCCGCAATCCTGTCCTGCATTTCAGCGATATGCTCAATGACACTCCTATGAAGGGTATTCTCCTGCTCCCAGGTTCTCCTTGGCTATTCCAGGAGCCCCGGGGATGTCTACCAAAACAGGAGCTCGAAGGGTGAAAATCCTGTGGAGGCCTGCGGGACTTCCCTTACCGAGAACATGAGGTAGGGTAAGAGACGGTCCCAATCTCTCCCATCCTTATCTACCACCTTCTTGAGCATCGCTTTTAGGGTTTTATTAAATCTTTCCACCAGACCATCGGTCTGGGGATGATATACTGAGGTACGGAGATGTGTAATGTTAAGTAGACGGCAGAGTTCCTTGGTCACCTTAGACATGAAGGGGGTGCCCTGGTCTGTTAGTATCTCCTTCGGGATACCCGTGCGGGTGAACATTTGGAACAGTTTTAGCTATTCCTTTGGAGGAGGTGTTCCTAAGGGGAAAATGGCCTCGGGATAGCGAGTGGCTAGTCGAGGACCACTAAGATGTGCTGATGTCCTCGGGCTGACTTAGGGAGCGGTCCTACCAGGTCCATGCCGATCCTCTCACAAGGGACCTCTATTATTGGCAGAGGAATTAGGGGGCTCCGAAAATGGGGCCTAGGGGCGTTAATTTGACACTCTGGGCAGGACTGGCAGTATTCCTCAATTGCCCTGTAAATTCCTGGCCAGTAAAAATTACGCTTCACTCTCTCCCGGGTCTTCTCCACCCCTAAGTGTCCCCCCAACACATGGGAGTGGGTTAGCTCCAAAACCTGGCGGACATGTGACCGGGGCACCACCAACTGCTCTACCACTTCGGTTGGGGACTTTTTTATCCGGTACAGCATATTGTTGTTGACCACAAAATGAGGGTAAACCAAACTCTCGCCTGGTTCCTGGGGCTTCCCATCTATTACCTTCACACTTTTCCAGGCATGCTCCAAGTTTGGGTCCCTCAGCTGCTCCGTGCCAAAGTTCCCCCTGGATACTGGCAAGGAGGCAAACTCTAGCTCAGAGGGACTTTCCTCGGGGTCCCCAGCCAGGACAGACAAGGGAAACCCATCGGGCTCCTCTGGTCCCGGTGCAGACACATTACCCTTTACCACAGGATATGGGGCACACTTTTTATTTCCCCACAAATCCCAGAACAAGGGGAAATCACAGCCTATGATTATACTGTGGGGTAAGCTCGCAACGACAGCCACCTCATGTGTGGCGGGCCCGCAGGGGGTCTTTAGGGTCAGTACCGCGGTTGGGTAGTCCCGGGTGTCCCCGTGTACACAGATCACCCCTATACGGCGTGGCCGGAGTTGGTCTGCGCCCACCAGCCTGGCCTGCACCAGGGTTACCAAACTTCCGGAGTCCCTGAGGGCTTGTACGATGTGTCCATTGATTTTAATGGTGCATACCCGCGATTTCCCCCAGTCTCAATGTGCGTGGTGTAAGAAGGCCTTGCATACAATGACGTACGCCTTATACCATAGTCCATGGGTTCCCCCAAAGTAGGACACTGTGCGGCGATGTGTCCGAGTCCATTGCATCGCCAGCAGATGATGGGGCCCCGGGCTCTGGGCAAGAGCGGTCTCTTTGGGGTTGGCAACCTTCCCCCCTTCTCACCCAGCCGGGATCCCCTCCCCTCAGGACCCTTAGGTTCCCCTTTTGGGACAGGGACAGTCTTACCCCATGCTGACTCCGGTGGATGCAGTCCTTGGAGGAACTCCTCGGTGGCACTATAACGCTCCACAATGGAGACAAGTTCGTCCAGGCTTTTGGGGTCCGTGTACCCCACACACCGCTGGATCCCCACAGGTAGGGCGCGCACGAAGCGGTCACAGACGACCCGCTCTGTCACCTGGACAGCTGTAAGACATTCGGGCTGCAGCCACTTGCTGGTGAGGTGGGAGAGGTCATACATCTGTGACCGAGCTGGCTTTGCTGGATCGAACTCCCAGGCGTGAACTCTCTGGGCCCGGACCGCCAGAGTAACCCCCCAGTCGGGCTAGGATCTCCCTTTTAGCCGCGTGTAGTCCTTGGCGTCTTCAGCTCTCAGGTCGAAGTAGGCCTTTTGTGGCTCGCCAGTAAGAAAGGGGGCCAGGACGTCAGCCCACTGGTCCACGGGTAGCTGCTCTCTCTCGGCGATCCTCTCGAAGGTGCCAAGATACGCATCCACGTCATCATCTGGGGTCATTTTATGTAGAACTTGCAGCACCACTTGACGGGGCATGGAGGTCCCACCTGCTGCCCCTCTGGTCTTGTAGTCAGGACCTGGAGCTGCCCGCTGTAGAGCCAGGTTTACCTGTTGTTGTTCTTTAAGGGCTGCCTGGTGTGTCTCAATCAACAGGCGGTTGGTCTCTGCTTGAGCCCGCACGGTCTCCTGGTGGGCCTTCTGTTGGCTTGCCGCCATTAGCTGGAGTTGGTGTTTGCCTGTATTAACTGCTTCACCAGCTCATCCATTTTGGGTGTCTCCGCTGGTTGCACTGTTGCCGCTTTAACCCACGACATATATTGGAACCACTTTTCGCTGCCTGTCTCTTTAAGAGAAGCGTCTCTTTAAAATGCTCATAGCAAACCTCCACCATGTGTGAGCTTGCACAGCTCTGGGATCACCGCATGAGTCTTTCAGGCATGAGACAGAGGCAGAAGTCAGGTACAAACGGTTGCTTGGCTCCGTGGGTTTATTTAAACAGCAGAACAAAACCGATGGCAAACATGCCCAGCAACAACACAAACAAAAAGACTTGCTCGTCTGAGCGCTTGCTAACAATGGTGTAGTTCCCTCACTATCACCTTGTTGGTCCTACACTGGCTTTCCCCAGTGTGAACACCTCCAGCCCAGAAGGTAGACTGGAGGTACAGCCGACGCCCAGTCAGCTACCTGCTGACCTTTTATGCAGCCAGGAAATCCTGCTGTGGAGCCATGGGGAGTAAGCACCCACCCTGCTCTTTGCTTACTCCCAATGAAAGGCCAACCCGGGAATGGCTGGTAGCCATACTAACAAATTAAACATAGGTTGACAGTTTGTACTGTCGACATCTATTTTATCAACGGCCTTTCTACTCCACCAAGGCTGCTTATCTTGGTGGCATGCGTCCTGGACTCCCCAGACATATGTCCAGAACCTGGCTGGGATATATACTCCCTTGTAGACCTTCCCAGCTGCGGCCTTACAATATATATATATATATATATATATATATATATATATAATATATATATAAAATATATATATGCATAGAGTGGGGAAAATAAGTGTTTCATAGACTGTCAATTTTGCATGTTTTCCCGTCTACAAAGAATGGAGAGGTCTGTAATTTTTATCGTTGATACACTTCAACTGTGAGAGACAGAATCTAAAAAATAAAATCCAGAAAATCACATTGTATGATTTTTAAATAATTATTTATATTTTATTGGTAATAAAAGTTAGCGGGGAAATAACAGGATCGGAGCCATGACCCTACTGCAGTGCATGCAAGTCTGGAATCGGGGTTTTGTGGCCTATACTCATACACCAAGCTAATCTGCCATTCCCAAAATGGCTGATCTCATGACCTGTTTACTAGATTGTTCTCTTATAAAATATGACTGTATTTACAGTTGTTGTGCTTTCAAAAACATTTTATTTCATGTTTAGTTATATTTACCAACTTCCTACTGTGATATAACTTAATATGTTCAGTGGTGATAAGTCCTCTTTAAGGGGCTAGCTTGTTTAGTCTTTGCAGCTATTGAAGATTTCGGATAAGCGATATATAAGGGTATGTTCACAAGGCGTATTACTGCGTGTACTGTAATGTATTCTACCTTTTTTATTGTTATATTCTTCTATATTTTATATCTTATATCTTCATGGTGGTGCCTGTATGCAGCAAGACATTTATCATGTGAAGTAGAATTCAAGCTTTGCAGAATTACCTAATATAGTCATGGAACCTGTGGTGTTAAAAATAAATGTGCAGCAGGATGATATCACCCTGGGGCTCATTTGAGAAAACTAGTGCATTAGACGAGTTGTCGAAAGGTCATTGTCTTCATGTCCAAGGCTGCACCTAAAAGGGCAACTCGTATCTTGCTGTACGTTATATGCATTACCTGTAGATTTTTTAAGTATGTCCTCAATTCACAATTCATTTTTATCATGGCTACCGTTTAGATCTGTGTTTAGAAGTTGTAAGATCAATGACCTCAGGAATAACATACAGTATGTATAATAGGACATGTATACACATGGACAAAAATGTTGATACCCTTCCTTTAAACAAAGAAAAAAACACAGTGGTCACTGAAGTGACTTGAAACTGACAAAAGTAATGATAAAGTTAAATGTACTGAAAATCAATTAATGAAAATCAGACATTTTGCTTAAATTGTGACTCAACCAAAAAATAAAAACGGAAAAAAAAGCTAATGAAACTGGCTTGAACTAAAATGATGGTATCCCTAGAAAATATTGAAAATAATTTGACAATAGAGAAATTTTAAACTTTGGTGTGTCCTGTTATTAGCATCACGGGTGTCTTCAAACTTGTAATCAGTTAGTCTGCCTATAGTGTTGATTGAACTGTTCTAGAAAAGTTAAGTTCTAGTAGAACTTCTCGAATTTTTAGAACTCGAGCCGAACATTTTACAGTTCGTTTGAGTAAAGTTCTAGTTCTAGTTCGACACGCCATTTTCAATTTAGCTTTCAGCATCTTTCTGCACTTTTGGCGGCCATCCAATCACCTTTCTGCAGTTTTAGCGGCCATCCAATCAATGCAATGCACAGAGATGTGTCAAAAACGTCATGTTATATATATTTCACTGTATTGCCTTGTGAATGCCATTTTCAGCTCACTCTCTGTACTATACAGACTGCTCTTAGTTACATAACATTTTCCTCTCCATGGACATCAATAGTTAGGGAGTTTGGTATTGCTGGCTGCATCTTTCTCGCACTCAGAAGCTGTTATTTAGTGACATTTGCAGGCTCACATAACGCTTAACTCTCATATATACTTGGATATATATTATACAGAATTCTTGGATTTGCTAAATCATACTCAGTGGCCAAAAGTTCAGTTTTTGCAGTTTTGGGGGTTCAGTAATTGTATAACACACCGTCTCGAAGTCTCCTATGTGTCAAAGGGGCTTTTGGGCCCCCGTCAGGATGCAGGGCCCCGTAGCAGCTGCTACCGCTGCACCTAGTATAGCTACGCCCCTGCTTGCAAGCTGTCCTCATCTTTTCAGTTAGCCATTGAAAGGAATGAAGTATTTTAGCCTCTCAATGTTTTTCTGTCACTCTTAGAGCCAAATTGTCTTCACTAAGTTGTTCCGTGTATCCAGGTTACTGTTATGGATGTTAATTCCAGCTTCTCCTCCCTGGGTTTAGGTATATAAATTAACCAGAACATCTTTTCCCACGGACTTTAATGGGGTACGAAGTTTGAGTTCAAATAGAACTTTGAACCGAACTCACAACAGATCGAGGTTCTAATAGAACTAGAACTTTTTACTGTTCGTTCAACACTATCTGCCGATATAAATAGTGAAAAGTAGTCACTGTGCTGTTTTGTATCATGGACCAAAGAAAGTTAACGAGAGAGTTGTCTCAGAATATCAGAAAGAAAATTATAGACAAAGTTCTTTAAAGGAAAGGCCTATAAGACCATCTCCAAATAGCTAGATCTTCCTGTTACTATACTTGCACATATTATTTAGAAGTTTAAGATGTACAGGACTATAGTCAATCTCCCTGGACATGGCACAAGTAGGAAAATACATGATAAATTGAAGAGATGACTAATGCAAATGATAACCAAAGAGCCTAGAACAACTTCCAAAGAGATTAGAGGAAAACTCTGAGATCAAGATACATCCGTGTCAGATTGTACCATTGCTGCCTTTTACGAAGTGGGGGTATTCTCATCACTCCATATACAACCAGATGCCGTGTGTGCTATCACATATGCCACATATGCCAAGCAGGTAATACTTTTCTTCTTATTTAATATATTGCATCACGTAGAAATTGGTTACATTTGTATAACGAGATAGCAGTAATTTTGGCACACTTAGCTCAGTCCTTAAAGTCCTTCATACGAGGTACGGATATAATGCAAGCCACACGAGGATACGAGCCAGAGGAGATCAAAGCAGTTACTCCATGTTGCCCAACCACGTTATTGCTGCGACAGTATGGCGTGAATGGCAACTATTACCTCTCGATATGGTATTTCCTGAACTGGGCTTTTTATACAACGTGGTGATAACTCTGTGCCAACACATCACCATGGAGATGGAAATCAAGGAAGGGAATACTGTCTTTATCCCAAGCACTTGTAAATTGGAATAACTTACATCAATGTATACTAAAAATTCTGTATGTATACTACATTGTGATCCCAAACATACCATCACATGCAGTGTGCCTAGGGATTTGTGTCACTGAAGATTGTATGGTACTTCCACCACACCATTAAAAGATTGGCTACTGAAGATGATGAAGTATCTTCCATGGGAGCGCCCCGCTGTTGTAAAAAAAAATTGTACCATTGAAATAACTATTTTTCATAACGAAATCTACACTTAGAAGAATAAAGTGTTGCAGACCCTGACCATAACCTCTGTATTTCTTAAGATGGAATGAAATAGCCACCTTTACTAATTCATGTGGGATACTTGAATACAGGCTAATAACATCACAGCTGACCCAGCAAAAATTGCGGGACCATTTGAAATTAGTAAAAACCTGCAGCACTGCTTTACTATCCCTAAGGTAGTCAGGGATATTTTGGACAAGCAATTGCAGGTGTTTGTCAATCCAGATACTAGGACATTCTCCCAATGAATTATTACTCAAAATAATAGGTCTTACTTTAGGGTTTTTACCTTGAAGATATACTTTTTGTTTTTCAGTTATGGCACCCAAACTGACACCTTCCTTTTAAAATTTCTCAAGACTATGTTGTAATGCCTTTGTAGGATTGCCAAACAACCTCCAATAGGTAACTTCATCCTCCAATATACACGTCGCTTGTTTCTTATATAAACCCATGTCTATCACGAACATAGAACCTCTCTTGTCCAGCTTTTGTATAATGAGATTTTTGTTATTTTTTAGTTCTCTATGGGCTTCAAATTAGTCCCTTGTTAGGTTACGGTATTCCCTTTTATTTTTATTTCTAACATTAAACTGTATATCTTTTTGATGTTGTAAGGCTATGAAGTCTTTTTCCATAGTATTCTGAAAAGCATCCAATGCTGGTACTTTCACCTTCAAGGGCAGAACAAGGGATTAGTCATATTGTAATGGACGTGGGTATTTATTGCTTCACTGCAACCTTCCTCCGCCTATAACTCCTCCAAAGTAATCGATGCCATCTGTTTCTCAAACATTGAGGGCGACATGTCCAAACACGCCAATGCCAGTTTCTTGGTCTATTTTAGGCCAAAACCACTTTTGACGCCATATTCTTGTTGTAAATGAACTGTCGTACACCAAAACTAGGCGCATTATACGCCGGGCACGACACTTTGTAATGCGCTTAAATATTGTGCTCTGTGCTCCCCGGTCGTGCAATGCGCCTATTGAGGCGCATTATATATTATGTGCCCCCATCGGGCAATGTGCCTCGATAGGTGCATTACATATACTACCAATGATATGCTATGTGCCTCAAATTGCGCAATGCACCTTTTTTGACGTGATTTGCCTTTTTAGGCACAATGTACCTTTTAAGGTGCATTCAATTTTCTATTCAAGGTATACCAGATTTTTGAAACGATCGGACTTTCAGGCGTACTTTACACTGATTGCGCCAAAAACTGCCATGGAAACACCACTTTTCTGACATCTCACCCATAATCCTTATATTCATTCACGGTAGGACACTTCCCATCCGGATCTTCCCCTTGGATCACCAACTCATTCTGATGGAAAAATCTCTTTACTGTAAGTAATTTGATTGATGTCAAGAATAGTATTAAACAGATCGAAGTTGCTAGAGGGTGAAAATTTAAGTCCTGTTTTTCAAAACTCCCATCTGTGTAAAGGAAATTTTTTGGTCGGTGTCAAAAACTATTTTATAGTTTTTTTGGCCCTCAATTTCTCATTTTTTTATTTCATGCGTGTTTGCATTTGAGTTTTTCTTTAAATGTTTTCGGCTTTTCCCCCTGTCTTTTTTGATTTTTTTCCCTGTAAAAAGTATCCAAGTGCTTTTAAAGCATTCATAGATTCCCTGGGGGAATTTTTGGGTTTTTTCTTTTTCAGGGGTTTTAAAAAAGCCACAAAGAGGTGGAGATTAGTTACAAGCAGTACGTGTGAGGGAGGCTGTCTGGATCTTTAATTTAAATACAAGAACCCTACATGGTATGATTACAGAGTTGTTTACTTTTATTTTTTTTTAAAGCAGGGGGTTTTTGTACTTTAGGTATGCAAAAACAAATTTGAAGTTTACTACATATATAAAAAGAAAATATGTTTTTTTTCTACTTTCTTAAAAAAATCAAAATTAAACCCCCCCGTTTTAGGCCCAATTAGGATTACCAAAATTATTTATATTTGAAAAAATCCAGAAAAATTATGAGAGAATTTTTCAAGGCATTTTTTTGCTTAAAAGAAAACAAGCCCGCTGAGCTGAGAGAGAGGGGAGACTGCCAGGGGGCCCGACCCTTGCTTTAAGGGTTTTTCGTGTGCAATGTTCACTAAAATTTAATCACACTACAACTAGGGGATTCGTATAAAAAAGGACAAACCTTTCTCCACAGCCTCTTAAAAGGGCCCCTTCTGCTCCCTGTCATCGAAAAAAGCAGGGATCTTTTTTAATAAAATTCACATTTAAAAAATGGGTGGTTTTGTAAAAAAAAAGATAACTTTATTTTCCCCAGTCCCTTGAAAGCTTTTTCCCAGCCCCCTTTCATAAAATAAAAATTGTGCTCTGGGGCAACCCCGGCCCAAGGCCCCTGTCACTCTCCCTAGTCGTATCAAATGCAAGTTTTTTAATTTAAACAAAGGGGGGTTTGGGGCAGCTTTTAGTTCTTCAAAGTGAAATTTTTTGGGAATCCAAATATTTTGAAGATGTTTTAAATACCCCTTTTTTGGGGGACCCCAAAGTAAACATTAAAATTGTGGCAAAACCCCTTTTTAAAGGGCAAAGTAAAAAAGTTTAATAAAATTTAAATTAGTTTTTGTAGCTTTGTCTTATATGTATGACTTGTGTAAATTGGGAAACGAAAATTTACGGGCTTAATCCTGTGAGGATGTTGGGAGCCCCTATCATACTACACAGCTTCGGGGGGTATTCCCCTTTTTCCCCGATTTCCTTAAATACTTGTGTGTTTTGTTAGAAAAAGGTCCTTTGGGCCCAAAAATTTCAAACCTTTGTCAATAAACCCATTTTTTCTTGAAGGAGCACTACTTTGTTTTTTTGCTATAAAAAAAATTTCCCCGGGCCCGCTTAAAAATTTTGGGGTGCTGTTGATATTTTTTTATACGGGTTTTTTATGAAAGTGCAGAGCCAGTTCAAAAAGAAAAATTTCACATTTGGGGAAAAAAAAAAAACCCAAATTTAAAAAAATAATTTTTTTATTGGGTATACATTAAAAAAAAGTGCTTTCCCAAAATGGAGGACCCACAGAAAAAACCCCAAAATTTGTTCCCCTAGAGAGGGAGAGATGTTTAGTTCCTTTTTAAATCTAGATTCCAAAAAAGAAAAGTACTGCCCCCCAAGGGTGAAAATCCCCCCCTTTGGCGGAGTAGTGGGCCCCAACGGGGAGGGGGCCCAAACCTTTTTGGGGAGGCCCCCTAGGTCACACCCCCCATTAAGCAATTTTTTAAAGGGGATTTTCAGAAAACCCCCATATGTGTTTTGCACTCTAGGAGAGAAAATTTCTATCCCATAAATTTCCATTCTTTTAGAAAAAGCACAAAAAAAAAAAAAAAAATAAAAAAAAAAAACGTTCTGTTTGTCTTGATTAAAAACCCCGTTTGTGATTTTTTTCAAGCCCCGGGAAGCGTTTCCCCCAAAAGTTTCATATAGGGTTAATCAGGGGTAAAAAAAAAGAACTTTTTAGCCCAAGACTAAAACCAGATAAAAAGGTTAATGGATAAAAATTCCCTTTAGCAATGATGCCCTTTTTAATGGTGGTAAGCCTTTAAGATAATCCAATATGATACAGATTCAGGGATGTTTTTGTTTCCCTTCATGTGGACGTTTACTCCCATGAAAATTTTTGCCCCAACCAAAAAGGGAAAAGCATGAAGTATCCCCACCTGAGGATCTTTATCAGATAATCAAGAAAAAAAAATTGAGGTTTTGGTGGACGGGCCTTGTCCCTAAAACCAAACTGGCACAATCACCAAAGTGAAATTCTTTTTTTTGGTTTAATTTTTTTGTTTTAGAAAAAAAACGGTTGAATCCCTTTTTCATAAAAAAAAACAGATTTTACGGGTTATGCTCAATACATAAATTTTTAAAGATTGGATTTTATATAGAAATAGAAAGTTACCCGGTTTGAATCAACCCTTTTTCCCTAAACAAAAGATTTACCCGGGGATTAAACCGTACATAAATTTTAGGATATTTTCCCTAATTTAAAACATTTAAATTGTGGGTTTTTAAAAAATTTAAAATTTTCAGTATTATCAAGTTTAAAATCAGGGAAAAAACCCTTTTAGCTTCAATTAGCTTTTTTTTTGTTTTATCCCGGGTTTACTTAGGAAACCAAATTTCCCCAGAAAAAAAACTCACAGACATAAATTCTAATTTTACCTGTTTGGGTTTTTAATTTTTTTGCAAAAATTTACCCGTGAAGAAAAAAACCCCAAATTTAAAAAATTAAAAATTTTTTCTTGATTTTACATTAAAAAAGGGGCTTTCCAAAATGGAAAGGAAACCCCCAGCAAAAAAACCAAAAATTTTTTCTCCTAGAGGGGGAGAGATGCTAGTTCCCCTTTAAAAAAGATATCCAAATAGAGTAGTACTGCCCCAAGGGGGAAAAAACGGGCCCCCCCCGGGGGATAGTCGCCCCAAAAAAAGGGCGGGGCCCCCCCCCATTGAAGGCACCTAGGTCCGGGCACCCCCATTGAAGCAAAATTTCCCAAAAAAGGGGTTCAGCAAAAATCCCAAAATTGGCTTAGACACTCTAGGGAGAAAATTCTATCCCCCATAAAAACATTCTTTTTGTCAAAAAGCACAAAAAGAAAAAAAAAAAAAAAAAAACAAACGTTCTGTTGTGTCATTGATTCAAACCGTTTGTTTTGTTCAAGACCCGGGCGCGTTTCCCCCAAAAAGGTTTTTATAGGGTTCCCTCAGGGGGAACAAAAGGGGAAAATTTAGCCAAAAACTAAAATCACCGCATTTAAAAAAAATAATGGATAAAAAAAACTTAGCAATGTGTCCTTAATGGTTGGGAATGCCGCAAGAAATCCAAAAAAGATACAGATTTATGTTTTGTTGAGCCCCCAGTGGGACGATTTTTTTCCATTTAAAACCCAAAGCTTGTAGATAGGACTCCAAGAAATCTTCTTACAACCCTGGATATGTTAACCCAAAGTGGACACCAAGAATAATATTCCAAATGCTATTACAACGGTGGAACAGTAAACCCTTTTAAAAATGGTTTAGTGCTCCCTTTAAAAGGGGTTTTGTGCCAATTTTTTTTTTTTTTTTTCTTATTAAATCAAGCCCCTTTTTCCCTTTTCTTTTCCTTTTAAATCGTTTTTATTTCCCGATTGTAGATTTCTCTTTTTCGGCCCTCTATATTGATTGTGGGGGAAAACATTTTTGCTTGCCTGCCCTTTAAAAGGGGTCAGAGAGATCTTTTTCTCACAGTACTTTCACAGAACCCTTGGGGCATGCAAAATTTTAAATTTAAAATTTTTAAAACTTAATTTGCCGACATTAACCCCTTACTTTAAGGGGTGGTTTAGTCTTGTTTTAAAAAAGGGAAAAAAAGCTTAACTCAGGGGTTTTTTGTTGCGACCTCCAGGGGGTTCGAGATTGGGTTTATTCCCCACCGGGCCCGGGGGGCCCCGGGGCCAATGTCCGTAAGCTTTGATTGTGCACCCCGTGAACGTTTTGGGGAATTGCTCCCCCCTTCCTTTAGGCACATACTTTATTTGTTTACAGCTTCCTTTTTTAAAATGTTAAATCTTTTAAAACCATTTACTATTTTTTGCAGGGGTATTTCATGTATATAGTTTTCTTCCCATTTACTCCCTCCTTTTCTGCTACCCCCCCCTATTATGTACTTCCATAAAAATAATCACCCAAAAAACACTTTCAAAATTTTAAATTTCTCAAAATTTTTCCCCCAGGGGTTAATGTTTTTAAAGTCGAAATCCAATAGGCCCCAGTCTTAACAATTTATTTGGGCAAGGGGTGAACGGTGGTTTTCAAAAAAAACCTTTTCCAATTTTACACCAAAAGTAAAATCACATAAAACATGGGTGCCCGTGAAATTTTCTTTCTACCGGGGGTTTCACCAAATGCTTCTTTTCCATTTCCCTCGTTGAATCACAAAACCTCACTATTAAACGTTTTAAATTCCTCTTATACGTTCCCGATAGCTGCCCATGGTTTATTTTAAACATGATTTTGACAGGGGCTCGCCCGTCTGCCCCACATTACACGCGGCCGCAAAGGGGGATTTGATCATTTATATGACCCCCCCCGGTATCGATGATTTAAATCCCCCGGGTCTTTATCTTATGGCCTTTTGTGGGGTGTTTAATGCTGTCTCT
>JAODAL010059883.1:0-21209 GCA_025379985.1 Phyllomedusa bahiana
TGGGGGGGGCTGCAGAACAGGAAAGGTAGGAAGTTAATGGACACATATTGCAAAATGATTGTTTTTGCAAGATTTTTAAAACATGCTATCAATCCCTGTATTGAGAAAACCCAAATTTAATACAATTAAAAAAGAAAAACAAAGGACAGGTGGGATTTCCATCTAGAATTAAACTACTAAAAAACTTGTATGTACAAATAGCTGATAAACAAATTCCTCTGAATTGTAAAAGGGGAGGGTACAGGAAAACTTGACCTGATGTAGGTTATTCAGAGGACATGGAGTATGGAGCACGGACAGAGAACAAAAGTCCCAGAGACTTTTCCTCCAGCACATTGAGTAAAATGAGAAAAAGAATGCCAAGAAAAGGGCACCTGGGTGGAACGGAGCGTTAACCACCAGTTTTTCCCAAGTGAAGCTCAATTGGTCCGCATCATATGGAGGGGCAAGCGCTACCCAGGACAGGCACAGTATTATGCCCAGTAAAAACTAAAATGGTGGTTGAAGACTCCTTTTTCCGGCACTTTTTAATCTGTGGGTCATGTAGATTTAAGTTTTAAAGCTGCGGTCCAGGACAGGGATAGTCTATGTCCAGTTCAACTAAAATGGTGGTTGAAATACTCCTTTTTCCGGCACTTCTTAAATCTGGGGGTTATGCAGGTCTGGGGCTCATGCTGTGGCCCAGGACAGGTATAGTCAATGTCAGTTAAACTAAAATGGGGGTCGAAAAAACTCCTTTTTTCCGGCACTTTTTAATCTGTGGGTCAGACAGGTTTTAAATTGGTCATACTGTGGGTACAGGACAGGTATAGTCAATGTCTAGTTAAAACTAAAATGGTGGTTGAAAGACTCCTTTTTCCGGCACTTTTTAAATCTGGGGGTTTTTGCAGGTTCGGGGCTCATGCTGCGTTCCAGGCAGGGATATTCAAGTCCAGTTCAAGTAAAAGGATGGTTCAAATCATACTGCCTTCTGGCACTTTTTATTTGTGGGTCAGGGCAGGTTTAAGGGTCATGTGTGGTGCAAGACAGGGCTAGTAAAATGGTCTGTGATTTTTTTTCTGTGGCTTCTATAACCTAAGTGTGTTGCCTAAGATGTAGCACGTATCCATTTGACTGTTGTGGATGTTAATTCCAGCTTCTCCAGCCCTGTTTGGGTGTAAGAATGAAGGTGTTGTTGCTCTCCCATAGACTTTAATGGTCATTGGTGATAATCTTTCATCGAATATCTTATTGGTTATTGCCGTTATCGACCATCGACCCGATGACGATAGTCAACGTAATCGCTCATCACTAATTAAGACACATCAGGATATGAGACCTGCTAATTCTCCAGTTTCTCAAGTCTTTCTTCCCACTGAGTTTCGGCTATGATTATTAAAAGAATTACATGATTCTTTATTATCTGGACATTCTGGAGTATCTGGCACAAAGAGACTTATCTCTCGCAACTACTGGTGGCCTTCATTATCTCATGATGTAGGGGCCTTTGTGTCAGCTTGTGACATCTATGCTTGGGCAAAGGTTCCCAGAACTCTCCCTACTGGTGAACTTTGCCCTCTTCCGATACCTGAGCACCCATGGACCCACATCTCCATATATTTTATGAACGATCTTCCTACCTATGAGGGTAAGTCGGTCATTTGGGTGGTAGTGGATCGCTTTAGTAAGATGTGTCATTTGGTCCCATTAAGGGGGTTACCGTCGTCCAAGAAGCTTGCTGAGCTTTTCATCAAACGCATTGTAAAACTGCATGGATTACCCAAGAATATCGTTTCAGACAGAGGGGTTCAATTTGTTTCCTGTTTCTGGAGATCTCTTTGTAAGGCTCTAGGTTTTACCCTCTCCTTCTCTTCGGCCTTCCACCATGAGACTAGTGGGCAGATGGATATGGTGAACCAAATCGTTACATAAAAACTTCATTGTTTTGTTTCTGATTAGCAGGTAGATTGGGTAAAATACTTACCTTTACTGGAATACGCTATTAATAATCAGGATAGTAGTTCTTCTCGTATCTCTCCGTTTGTCTGCAATTATAATTTTCACCCGAGACATGCATTGTTATCCAGCGCTACTTCATCGTTAATGATCTGTACACAGTCTGGGCTCAAGTTCAGAAGAACTTGGTCACTGCCCAGAACATCAAAAAGAGAAAGAGTGACAAAAGGTGTCTTTGTTATAGAGGTTTTTCGGTGGGAGATAAGGTGTGGTTGTCCACCTGAAATCTTCACTTAAAGGTGCCTTCTGGTAAACGTGCTCCACGATTTGTGGGCCATTATGTAGTGCAATAAGTGGTTAACCCTGTGGCATACCATCTAAAGTTACCTCCTACCTCTGTGTCCATAACGTCTTTCATCAATCACTACTAACGAGGTACATACCGTCTCTGACTTCGCCCTCTACACCTCCTCCTCCAGTTAGCATTGAGGGTGAGACCTCATATTCTAATATGAGGTCACTCGTATCTTAGTCTCCCGTAGAGTTCAGAGATCCTTACAGTACCTTGTCCACTGAAAGCGATATGGTCCAGAGGAGAGGTTGTGGGTTCTGGCCAGATTAATACATGCTGAATCTCTGATCAAGGAATTCCATGACTCTCATACAGACAAACCCAAACCAGGGAAGGGTCCAGTGCCCCCTCCTAAAAGGAGGGGGCGGGTACTGTCACGACTCATGTATCTGCTTCTAAGGTGCAAGGCTCTGCATGGGTTCATTCCCCTGGCCTGTCGACACACCCTGGGAGAAGTCTTGCTGATGAGCCTAGAGGTGACAGCTCTGCTTCTACTCAGATCACAGGGTGTGTCACAAAGTCCAATTGGAAGACCCGGAGACAACACCAATCAACTGCTGGGGTGGTGTCTGGGCACACCATTTAAAACTCCTCAGAACTGGCTGTCTTTGCCTGTGAAAGGTTATCCCTGTGTGTTTTTCCTGTTTTCCCAGTTTGTGCATTCCTTATTATCTGACCTCGACTTGTTCTTAGTAGCATAGAGTCTGCCGCCCAGTTGGCGTCTGCCATCTAGGGCAGCACGCCAATTAGGCAGGGACCATGGGCTGGGTTGCAGTCAGAGCCCACTGCACCTCCTCTGACGTGGCAAATTGTCAGTTTGCTCTGTAAACACAATGAATGATACAGGGAAAGCTGTCGATCACTATATGTGGGGTAAGAATTACTTCCACTGTCTTTTAAGGATGGATGTTCTCTTGATGCAGGGGTGAGAATCAACTCAGTCCTTGTTGTTTGTCCCTCTACCACAGGCCTCCAGAGTTTAAATCATCAGATTCTCTTTAGGAACCCTGGCATTCGCAGCTTCTCTCCCATCCACACTACCAGAAGGAGTTCCTCTGCCTGTGTATAGGACTCCTGGATTTATTTTCTGATACCCACTGATCTCCTGTAATCAGTAGACTCTCCTTCATCCAATTGAGAGCTTCTTCCAAAGCACCATCACCGACTGCTATTACAGCAGGGATAATGGTTTCTGTATTGGTCTTTACTTGTTCATCCATCTCTATCATAATTGCTTGTTTCAAAACCCGGTGCAGAAAGAGCTAATGATCAAGTTTTACATGCTCCTGTGGTGTTCTGTAGAGTGGTTTACTTTTCATTTGTCTTACTACTGGCTTCGGGCAAAGAAGCATTTCCTTAACACCACTTCAGATGACATGTCCCCATAAACATCTTCTAATAGGCTCACATCTTCTTCAAATCTCTCCTACTTTCGATATGATTTCAACAAAACTATATTTCTGGCTTCTCCTTCCAGGATGTTCAGTGCCAGCTCAGCCTTTAAGTGTGGCCCAAGGCTACTGCTGACTGCCCTTCATAGCAACTCACTTTGGTATATGCCATTCAAAGTCCTCATTCTGCATCACAGAATAAGACCCAGTGTCTCTTTTTAATGGCTTATGAAAGGTTGTTTGGGTATAACTTGGCAAAGATGGCTAATAATTGTTATCACAGTAGCAGCTTATCAGTCTCTCTTCCTCTCCTGACACCGACTTCAGTGGGGTGCGTATGGGTTCCTAGATGCCATCAGTGCCATTGCCATCAATGTATATAGTGAGACAACCCCTTTAATGGATGGCTTAACTACCTATAGTATCTATGTAACACAGGGTTACCTACCACCTCAAAAGATCTACTCTAGAACAGTTGTCCATTTTGACCATTTTAAATGAGCTTTGGCCCAGAGAAGTCAGCAGTGTTTCAGGATTGTGTTGATATGTGGCGTTTTCTTGGCATAATAGAGCTTTGACTTGCATTTGCAGAGAATTGTGTTCACAAGTATTTCTGTAAGAATCCCTGAGTACATGTAGTGATTTTTAAGAGCAAATCAATCCTATTTCTAATGCAATGCCACCTGAGGGCCCATAGATCATGAGCATCTAATATTAAATACCAGCCTCATACTTTGTGCACATGGATTTCTCCAGATTCTGCTTTTTTAATTAGTACCTTTAATTTCCTGCCTTTTGTTAACACCATCCAATTTTTTTTAAGTTGTGTTGCTGCGATCATTATGTAAATGAGTTAATTTTTTTTCAGATTAAATGGAAAAATGTCTGACTTTCAACTTCTGATATGTGTTCTATGTTTTGTTGTCAATAAAATGAGGCTGTAAGAGATGTCTGAATCATTGCATTCTTGTTTTCTTTACTGTATATTTTACAGAATCCAACTTTTTGGGAATTGGGGTTGTATTCGTTCCTTTTATAGTGGTGTTATCCAGTTACTGTGTGACTATTCTTTATAAGTACCATACATTGAAAATTGTCTTATAGCTATTTACAGGTATTTATTTAAATAAAAATATTAGTTTATATAAATACATTTGTATATGCAACTATTGTTTTGGCACTGGTCTAGTGGAGAAATATGGGTTTAGAAGCATTGCCTGATGTGGTTTCAGCTTTGGGGTGTGATTAGGGGCATGATCTGGTGTGTTGTCATGTGTTTGGCCATGGTCACAGCAATGGCCTGATATGACCTTCGTAGCATTCTCTAATTGTTGGAAGGTGTGCAGTTAGGTCTGTTAAAAGGGTATTCCCATTTCATTGATCAGCTTTAAAGGGGTTTTGCCAGGACGTGCCTTATCTGCTAAGAAGGAAATGTAAACAAGCCACGCTGAGCTAAGAGAGAGCACAGAGCCGTGCATAAGGGATCGTGTGAAATGTTCACTCAAATAATCAAACTACAACTAGTGGATTCTGTATACAAAAGACAACACCTTTTCTCCACAGCAGCTTGAAAGCTTCTTCATGTTCTCTGTCATCAGATAAAGCAGGGATCTACTCAGATAATCACACTACAACTAGTGGATTATGTATACAAAAGACAACATATTTATACCTTCGTGCCTTGAAAGCTTCTTCAGCTCCCTTTCATCAGATAAGAAGTGTTCTCTGCGCAAGCCGCAAGCCCGGCCAGCAGCTCTTGTCAGGTCGTATCTAATAGAAGCTTTTAAGTAACTAAGGGCAGGTAAGGCAGCCTGTAGCTCTCTCAGACTGCAATTTTTGTAATCACATATATTTAGAAAAGTGATTAAATACCCATTTTGGAGGATCCCACGTCAACATTATATCGTGGCAAAACCCCTTTAAGCATGTAGACAAATGTAAATAAAGACTATTGCCAAATACATTGCTGTTACATAGTTTGTAAGGCCGAAAAAAGACAGAAGTCCATCCAGTTCAGCCCATTTTCCTATAGTCCTGTTCTGATTTTGCGTCTCTTCAGAATTAAAGCAGATCTTATCTCCTGCTTTTGTGCATAAGTTTCCCTAGATTTCCGACCTCCTCCATCTGCTAGACAGTCTTTAGCAGCAGTGGCTGGCATGGTGTTGTCACTCCCTGCTGTTTGTTATCTGCAAGGCAGAGCTTGTTTAAGTTTCTTATGTACAAACTTTATTGACTAACCCTTTAGAGTTCTGTAGCCCTCTGTCCCGTTATTATAAACCACCAGCAGTAATGCAGATATGTTTTCCCCAGAATCCTGTCCTAACAGCTTCAGCTAGGAATAGCTGAGCTGGCATGCCAAACGCTACAGTAGAATCACTCACAGCCTGAACAGGAAGTGTGAGCATGAAGCTGCCTGTGGCTTTAGGAAACAGCATGGTGAGAACACCCATTTAATACAAGAGACTCTTTGACTGCTAAACCAGTAAATTATGTTGTTTTGTTGTGCAATCAAGATGACATGATTTAAAACAAAAGTTACACAGGAAAAATATAGGCATTTTTTCAAAAAGCTTGCTTTATCTGTCCTATTACATTACAATAAAACTTAAATTTTAACTATGTAAATCCTAGCTAATTATTATTTTATATTGTTTTACCAAAATATATCAGGCAGTGAGAGGAAACTAAAATCATATTTAATACATCTTGATTAAAGCTGTTGAATTTACACTATCTTGTGTGTTTCAGTGGCAGTGAGATTTGATAATCCTCCACACAACTGAGACTGTAGTGACATGATGATCATATTGAGATGCTACAGGCACTCTGCAGGAGAATAGGTTTCAGCTATTAAATAAATTATGTTTAGAAAACTCAAAATAGATCCTCATGTACACACTCATATTACGGATTCAAACTGTGCTATGTATCTTTAGAATCATTTTGCCATACAATAGGCCTGTGTTATTTAGTTAGAGCTCATCCGAGCAGGTTTTGGTTTTGTCTTTTTGCCTGCAATTAAGGCTGTATTTTTTGTTGCTGTTAGAAAAAAACCTGGACACCATCTGGACTTTATCTGCTGTATCACAGTCTCTGTCTGTCTAAAGCCAAGTTAGCCTACCTGGTTCTGACTCTAATCCCTACAATGCATATAAGGCATGCCTCTATAATTATATATTTATATTTTTGATTATATATATATATTTTTTTTTACTTTCCTGATGAAGTTATGAAGTACTACATGTTTCATGCAAGAAGTCTCCACACAAAACATGTAGAACTTTGCTAGATATGACCACTTTTATGCCACAGTAATAGTATTAAAGTATTATAATATTAATAAATATTGATTACTTAATATATCCTTTAAGTTCACATAGTATGTCTTCTTCAGTATTTCTTCTCCATCCTAGTGGATTAACCTACCTACATCAGCCACCCGGTGATGGTAATGAGGGTAAAGCTGCTGTAAGCAATTAAACTGTTGCAAGGCCTACTTAGAGCTATGCTTCAAAGTGCCCAATTCATCAAGGTGAGTACATTGCTTGCATCTCTTTTAAGATACTGTTGTCTAAAAACATATCACAATAAGAGCCCCTTCTTCTTCATTCCTTCTTTCCATGCACAGAACAAGAGGCTAAGCTGAAAGTACTGCTTGGTACACAGCACTCTTTTCTTTACTGTGAAAAATTACTTTTGGTGGGAAAGCTGTGCTGCCTATGGACTCCAGGTAATAAAAATTTTGGTTAGCAAATTTAAACTTTCCTGCTCCGTAATCTGTAAGGTTTTATAAACATTGACATTGGAGACCATTGACGGTGAAGACTATGTTACTGCCTTACAACTTTAATCTAAAGGCACCTGTTTAAGTTTTGCTCAGCATGCCATAGTGGATCTGGTGGAATGAGCTTGGAGGTGGAGAGATGAATTTTGACCAAAAATGCTGTAACATTCTTTTATGACATTCTTAGTCCAGTGGGCCAGAGCAACCTTGCCGGAGTTGAAACACTTTCTATTGCCATGAAATTGCAGGATCAATACTTTATCCAAACTAAATGGTTGAGTAGCTCGCAGATAATTGAGCACAGCTCTTCTTACATCCAGTGTATGCCATGTTTGTTGTTTTTCTGTTCATTGCATGGGAAAAGAACACTGGGAGAACAATTTCCTGGTTAATGTTAAATTCTGTTGGCCTCTTAGATAAGGTTCTATACAGGAGAGAGACTGTAGTTCCTCAACTTTTTTGCTGAAGTAATGGCCGCTAAGAAAACTGTTTTAAGTGATACATATTTGAGAGTAGGCTTCGGTATGTTGTAAATTCAGGTTGTTTTTACAAACCTCTTGGGCCATAATAAAAATCAGTGCAGGACTTCGTAGTAAAAGGCTACATCTACACAGCACACAAAAACGGCCGTGTTTACAGTGTTTTTCGTTTTCTAAAATTGCTAAAAAAAATTACTTAAAAGAGGTCCCATAGACTTCCATAGTAAAGACGTTCTGTTGTCTCCACAGAATGTCTTTTTCCTGCTAGTTTTTGCACTGGTCATTTTTTGTAACGTTGCAAAAAAACGACAGAGCAGGACAGAAAATTTTCTATTGAAGTCTATGTAAAGCGACAGACTTTTTTTGCGCATTTTTAGCATGTTCTTTGCACGCTTTTTTGTGTTTTTTGCAGAAATCCACAGCAATTATAATGCTGTGCATTTC
Source organism: Phyllomedusa bahiana (assembly GCA_025379985.1). NCBI lineage: Eukaryota > Metazoa > Chordata > Amphibia > Anura > Hylidae > Phyllomedusa > Phyllomedusa bahiana. The sequence goes on from JAODAL010059883.1 coordinate 8,386, forward strand.
TGCAAAAAAAAGCTCCAAAAATGCGTCACAAAACGCGCCAAAAATGGCCATTTGTTTTTGATATGCACTGGACAACAAACTCTGTTTTATGACCGTTTTTAGAAGTTGGTTTTCAGTGAGTTTTCTTGTCCAATGCAGTGTAAACCTAGCTTAATGAATAAATAATGGTTTTATATGGCTGATAACTGGAATCCTGGGTAATATGATAACACCATGCACCCTGGATTTACAATGTGGGATTTGTTTTTTTTCACTATGCGTCTGAAGACAGCAACCATTGATACTACTGCAGCAGACTGACTTATCCAAAGGTTAGTATTTAACTGTATATAGGCAGTCCCCAGGTTAGCTACGGGATAGGGACTGTAGGTTCGTACTTAAGTTGTATTTGTATGTAAGTCGGAACAAGTATATTTGGTACATGTGTGGTGTGGAATGCTGGCACTTGTAGTTCCACAACTACAAATACCTGTATTCCACATCACACATGTACAAATTGTATGGGTGCTGATTAGTACAAGTGTTTAACATGTGCTGCTGTGGAATGCTGGTGCTTGTAGTTCCATGTTCCACAGCAGCTAGTAGCTGTGGAATTACAAGTACCAGCATTCCACAGCATCAGATATTAACACATGTACTAATCAGCACCCATATAATTAGGATGTGTGTGGTGTGGAATGCTGGCTCTTGTAGTTCCACAACTACAAGTTCCAGCATTACACACATAGGTGCTAAAAAGTACTGTGTATGGTACATAGCTATACTGTCACCTCGGATACTATGATGGATCTCCTTCCTGCAGTGACATCATCAGGCTCAGCTATCACAGAATTTTGTATCTATATATGAGTAGGAATGTATTACACCATACAGTCTCCGTCCCAGACTCAGGGCTTCTCATACTTTGCTTAACAATTTCCCATGTACATAATCAGAGACATTTTATCATTAAACCTTGGAGCTGGAGCACCACTTCCCACATCACGTTTGTATTCTCGGTAACTCCCTGCCTGCATGCTCTGCACTAGGGCCTCTCCATTGTGTATATGGTTGCCAGGAAATATTGGAGACATGACCCATGATTAGTTGCAGTGGCCCAGCCCTCCAGCCTCTCATTGGCTGCAATCAGTCCTGCTGTGCTCCGTTTGGCCAGGGGTCTGAACCTAATACATAGCTGTTTAGCATTCACTATTCTGTAATGTAACAAAGATCTCCTGCTTGCTATGGCCACTCTCAATTACAGAACGGAACAGCGACAGCAAGGGAGCTATATGTAAGGTTCAGACGCTCGGTCAATTGGCGCACAGTAGGACTGATCGCAGCCAATGAGAGGGTGGAGGGCTATGCCACAGCAAAGCAACCAATTATAGGATAGAACATTGCCGTGCTAGGGAAGTGAGTGCTGTCTCCAGATATGTGTCTCTGTACCCTAAGTTGTGACATTCTTCTGTAATAGAACGTGAATCAGTGTGTGATGTCAGCACAATGAGCCACAATTTATAAGTCCTCGCCCATAACTAGGTGACAGTCGTAAGTCAGAACAATGTAAGTTGGGGACTCCTGCATATACTAATGGTTCTAGGTCACATTATTGCACTAAGGAGTGCTTGTCTCTGTGTTTTGTCTTTTGATAGACTTCAGTTCAAAGGATGGACCTTTTAAATAGGACCTATCACCTCCAGGGAAACCTCATGTAGTAACAGGAGACCTGAATACAAACACTTTCTCAAATATCCTTCATAAGGAAAAATCAAAGCATTAGCCTCCTGTACAAGCAGCTATGCCCTCAGTTGGTATCTCTAAACAGAAAGAATCCCTGCTACAAAAAAAATTCTGTCTCAGAAAGTGAAAGTAAAATCGGTTCCCCTGTAATACTGAGATAAACCCTCTAATTTGCTAATGACATGCATTGGAAAAAATTATAATTTCATTTACTATTATATTTTGTGTTTGTGTGGAGGTGATAGGTACTCTTTAAGGCTTTTAGAACAAGCCACATGATGGATAATGAATTATGCACCACCGGTTTAAGGTTTCTGATTGCTTTGAGTAATCTTCTGACCAAAGATTGATTTGAGAACCGTGATTCCAGCTGAGCATTAAATGTTGTGAGTGCACCTTTAATGTGTTGTATTTGAGGCCCTTATTAAAGCCTTCCAGAAGATAAAGTACTACAGAAGACAGCAAATCGGTGGAAACTTCTTTTGAGGATCACCAGCCTTTGTGCTTTCTCCAAATCTTGTTGTAAACAGATACAGTTACAGGTCTTCTAGCAGCCAGAAGGGTTTTAACTGCCTCATCTGAGAGCCCAGAATGTGTTAAGTGTTCCTGTTCAGCCTCCAAGCCATCAGATTAAGTTTGCGCACATGAGAAATTGGAGTGGTTTTAGAGGGCCAGACCAAAAATAAAGAAGAAAAAACATAGGTTGAACAGCAAAAAACTTGTTTTCGGGGTTTATGTGATATTAATGACACGTTATAAGTATTTTGTGGGTCAGTAGAGTTCCATTGATACCAGGTTTATAAAGAGTGTTTAATGTGTTTTACCAGTTTTTTAGACCAATAATCTCTTTCTGTCAGTTAAGTGGTGTCAGGGATATGTTTTTATGGGGTTAGGGTTTTTATTTGTATCATTTTCCATTTTAGGGTGCATGTGGCTTTTCCACCTTGAATTCCAATGTGAGGTGACCCACACAAAGACACAATTCCGACATTTTTTTATGGCGGTAACATTTAAAAATAACATAGTTTTATATCTTTTTTTTTTTCCTGTCTCACCTGGGAATTTGTACAAGTGATCGCTAGTGCAATATATGGTATTTGTGCAGGGGCATAACTAGAGAAGCCAGGGCCCCAAAACAAACTTTTGGATGGGGTCCCCTACTCCCCCCCTCGCCCACCTCCCTGACCATGACCATGTACCAGGACATGCTGTTAGATAATATAGATAATACAAGGGGTAAATACCTCACCCTACATCTCACTATTATATTGCTACCAAACAAATCCACTATACCAAAACCAACATTACCAATAACACTACTACATATGGACCGGATTATACCACCAGAACATGACCACAAATTACACGTAGTGACTGAATAATACCCCTACACTGTTACTGATCAGTACACAAAGAACAATAGTACCGCCATATAGTCCCCGGCGCCGCCGCTATACGCCGCCGCCGCCGATCATTAGGGTCCTAAGCCGCTACCAGTCGCTAAGCTATCGGTTTAGCGGCTTAGGACCTTGGCGACAGCAGCGGTGGCGGGACTAACTGTATGTGCGTCCGCCGGACGCACATACAGTTAGATGCTTCAGCGGAGCAGAGAGCTCCGCGGAGTAATCTGTGGCCGCACAGGATGTGCACAGCCCAGGCGGCGTGCGCGTCATCTCGCTGCCCGCGCGCGGCCTGGTGACGTCACGCCGCCCGAAGAAAAGACTGGGAGCACCGACAGCGACAGCGACAGCGGCGGGGAGCGAGGTCAGGTAAGTGCTGTCATTGTATTACTTTTAATTAGCGCTATTCATGCTGGGGGTCTATTATCTACTGTTTTATGTGCAGGGAGGGGGGCTGTTATCTATTGTTATATGTGCAGGGAGGGGGGCTGTTATCTATTGTTATATGTGCAGGGAGGAGGGCTATTATCTACTGTTATATGTGCAGGGAGGGGGGCTGTTATCTATTGTTATATGTGCAGGGAGGGGGGCTGTTATCTATTGTTATATGTGCAGGGAGGGGGGCTGTGATCTATTGTTATATGTGCAGGGAGGGGGACTGTTATCTATTGGTATATGTGCAGGGAGGGGGGCAGATATCTATTTATTTATATGTGCAGGGAGGGGTATTATCTATTGTTATATGTGCAGGGAGGGGGGCTATTATCTATTGTTATATGTGCTGGAGGGGGGCTATTATCTAACTTATATACGTTGCAGGAGGAGCTAAATCTACCTACATATGTGCTGTGAGGCCTATAAGCTACCTAAATATACACGTGCTGTGGGGACCTATAAGCTATCTATATACCTGCTGGGGGACCTAAACCTGCCTATATACCTGCTGGGGGACCTAAACCGCCTATATACCTGCTGGGGACCTAAACCTGCCTATATACCTGCTGGGGGACCTAAACCTGCCTATATACCTGCTGGGGGACCTAAACCTGGCTATATACCTGCTGGGGGACCTAAACCGCCCTATATACCTGTGGGGGACCTAAACCGCCTATATACCTGCTGGGGGCCCTAAACCTGCCTATATACCTACTGGGGGATCCATAACCTGCCTATATACCTGCTGGGGGACATATAAACTACACACCTACCTACTGGGAGATATATAAAGTATATAACCACCTACTAGAGGACTTATAACTTACTGGGGGACCCTTTTACCTTCACTGGGGATCACATAATTTACTGTGTGTGAAGTCGCTAACAGTCGTTAAGCCGGTTGTTAAGGCCTCAGCTCAAGTCAGTTGATAAGAGTTAGCAATCGACTCCGCGGACTCCAGTCGGTTGTTAAGCCAGTTGTTAAGGCCTCAAGTCGATTGTTAAGACCTTAGCAATCGACTCTGGGGACTACCGCCATATAGTGACCATATGGTGGTATATACTAGTGTGCACAGGCTCTGCAGACTGTATATTACCTCCATACAGTGACCATATAGTGGTAGCTACCAGTGTACACAGGCTCTGGAGACATATGTGATTAAAATGTAGTTACATCTTGTTACTTACAGGTGACGATTCTCTGACAATTCGTTGACTGTCCCCGGTGTTCAGCATCCGGTCCAGACCGCCATGATGACATCTCCCGACCACTTTTCCCTGCAGATTTAGACACAAATATCTTAGAATCCTGACTTTTCCAGCACCTGCCCCCCTGGCTACATGGGGTCCATTTAGGCAGGCAGGGTTTAGATAGGATATATGGGGTCCAAAATAGGGAAGGTTTAGGTAGCTATAGGTAGCCATACAGGTAGACAGGGGTTAGGTGGGCTATAGGGGCCATATAGGTAGGCAAGCTTTAGGGGGCTATATAGGCAGACAGGCTTCCTGTAGCTATAAGGATATTCAGGCAGGCAGACAGAGCTATATAGGCAGCCTTTAAGTGGCTATGCAGGCAGGCTGGGGGGCTATGCAGGCAGGCTGGGGGTATCTAGGCAGGCTAGGGGGCTATAAAGGCAGGCTAGGGGGCTATAAAGGCAGGCTAGGGGGCTGTAAAGGCAAGCTAGAGGGCTATAAAGGCAAGCTAGGGGGGTATAAAGGCATGCTAGGGGGGTATAAAGGCAAGCTATGGGGGTATAAAGGCAAGCTAGGGGGGTATAAAGGCAAGCTGGGGGGTATAAAGGCAGACTTAGGGGGGTATACGGCAGGCATAGCGGGTATACGGCAGGCTTAGCGGGGATACGGCAGGCTTGGGAGTATACGGCAGGCTTAGGGGGTATACGGCAGGCTTAGGAGTATACGGCAGGCTTAGGAAGTATACGGCAGGCTTAGGGGGTATACAGGCAAGCTTAGGGGGTATACGGCCGGCTTAGGGGGTATACGGCCAGCTTAGGGGGTATACGGCCGGCTTAGGGGGTATACGGCAGGCTTAGGGGGTATACAGGCGGCTTAGGGGGTATACAGCGGCTTAGGGGGTATACGGCCAGCTTAGGGGGTATACAGGTGGCTTAGGGGGTATACGGCAGGCTTAGGGGGTATACAGGCGGCTTAGGGGGTATACGGCCGGCTTAGGGGGTATACAGGCGGCTTAGGGGGTATACAGCCAGCTTAGGGGGTATACGGCCTGTTTAGGGTGTATACAGGCGGCTTAGAGGGTATACAGGTGGCTTAGGGGGTATACGGCCGGCTTAGGGGGTATACAGATGGCTTAGGGGACATACAGATGGCTTAGGGGGTATACAGGCGGCTTAGGGGGTATACAGGGAGGCTTAGGGGGAGGTAAAATAAGAAATCCCTTACTTACCTCGGTCCACGTTCCCCTGATGCGTGGCGCTGCAGCCTCTCTGCAGCCTCTCTGCTCAGCGCGGGCGGCGCGGTGATGTGATGTTACCGCGTGCGCCCACGTGATCACAGAGGGCCAGCAGGGGAAGTAGCAGAGCAGAGCGATCAGCGCTCCGTTCTGCTATCTCCGGCCAACACTGCCTCTGAACGCTCGGGCCGGAGGGCCCGGGCGTTAAGAGGCAGCATGCGCCGGGCCCCTCAGCTCCCTGTCTAGTTACTGAGGGCAGCCCTATCTACCTGGCTAATTACAGGGGTAGGCCCTCTCTTCCTATCAAATTAATTGAGGAAGGCCCTATTTACCTACCTAATGAGGGTCTACCTATTTACATGACACTTATTGGACATTTTTAAATTTCTAATTCTTAGAGTCTAACATACACTGTTTGGGAGACAATTACTGTGTAGGCCACCAAAAGGGCACTATTACTATTTGGGGCTCTATGGATGGGGAGTTTGAAATTGATAGAAAAGTGCTGGAAGAGTGAGGAGTCTAAGCTGTATTTGTGGTAAATTCTACAGGGACGAGTAGTGAATGGGAGAAAAAGACATTGCATGCTGTACCGGACAAAGAAAAAATTGGAAGGGAACAACTCATCAGGGAAGGCATCATTTTGGTTTGGGGCAGATGGAGAAGAAAAGGAGAAAAGAACAACTCCCATCAGAGACGACATCTCCTGCTCAGTAGGGCTGTGTTCTCACAGTATTTTCCATGCCACATTATGAACTGGGACATGCATTTTTACAAAGAAAAAAATGTATGTTCCTGTAACTAATTTGTACGCATATTCCACATAGATACTATGCATCACTCCAAAAGAACACCGTACAATGAAAATCATCCCTAAAAATTAACTTTTTCAAAACCTCTCACCTACGAATGATAGTATAGTATAATACCCCTAAATAATAGTCATACAGTTACCAAAAAATACACCTATACATGGAGCAAATATACCATATGTATGATTGTTACTAAAGAAAATCCTCCGGTACCAAGACCCAATAATATTACTACTTAAGGACCAAATAATACAGTCAGTCCATGATCAAATACGACCACCACATGTGATTACCAGTTGTACACTGGCATTCTATGGACTTATATCACTGCCATACAGTGACCAGATGTCACGGTCCACGCCATTGTCCTGGCTCTGGACCACAGATGTGCCCTGTTCCCACTGTGACTGCCCTCTTTGCCAGCGTATACTCACCTGTCCTCGCTCCTGTTCTGGTCCTCACTCCTGCAAGCATCCTGTACGGGCTCGAGTCCTCTCTAGAGCGCACGCCAACTCGCCAAAATTTTAAGAGACAGTACCCATATTACCTGACCAATGACCTTTGACCACTTGGGACTTAAAGAACTTCCGGCCTCTGCTCTTGGATCACTTTGGTGATGTCTCTTAATTGCTCCTGACCTCTGTTTGCTATCCTGGTTCCTGTTACCTATGTTATTGATGTCCTGGTTCCAAAGTTACCTATGTTTACCCATAGTGCCTATGTTTACCCATACCTACTGCTTCCTGTCTGTGACTCTGCTACAGTCTACGGTTACACCTGCCTTGACCCATCATCTCTGCCTGTACCCAATGTCCTACATTCATCATTTCAGCTGTCATCACAAGTAGCCACGTCAACGCTAGTAACCTGGAGCTAAGTACGTCTGGCCTTGCGGCAGGCTCCGGTGAGGATGCGGCCCCTTTAATCCCGCTTCATGGCATAGTCTGCTACTCCATCATTTGCGGTCCACCATAACAGTACAGGAATTTCTGTGTGCCTTCTGTAAAGTTCTTGAACAGCCTGGGTGCCATACCTGTACCTTATCTTCTTTGCTTTAGGCAAGGTGATTCCACGGTTGGCCAATATGCCATTTAGTTGAGCACATTGGCCTCTGAGTTCACCTGGAACAATGAGGCCCTGGTGGCAGCCTTCTGGGAGGGCCTCACTGGGTGAATCAAGGATGTGCTGGCTGGTCATGACCTACTAACCACTCTGGAAGACTTCATCGCTCTAGCTACCAGGATTGACATCCATTTTTCTGAGAGAGTTGGAGCTTTGCCAGCGGAAATCGTCCTACCAGCCTTGCACTCTTCCTCGCTTTGCACCTGTCTTTCCAAGTCCCCCCTCACCTGACACCCATGTCTCCACAAAATGAACCCATGCAGGTAAACAGTATTCATTTTACGCATGAGGAATGAACTCGCCGACACAGTATGAACTTGTGCTTGTACTGAAGCAGTGCCATGCAATTCCTGAAAAATTGCCCAGTTCGTCCGACTGCGCCCTGGAAACTCTGTTACAAAGTCTCATTGGTGAGGAAACTCTGAGTGAAGACACATCTGTTCCTCATCTGACCACACCAGTCACTCTTAGTTCTACTTCTGGCTTCTCATTCCAAGACCCTGCCATTCCGGACTCTGGTTCCTCTGAGAACTTTATCCATCTGCCTCTGGTTTCCAAGTACTGTGTGCCCGTCTTTCATCTAGAGAAACATCTGCAGTTTTTGTCTATCGATGGGGAAATTCTGAAAGAACCTGTTCTATTCTAAATGGGTGAGGTTATCCATTGGGACAAACAATGCCACTCACGCTGCTTCAAGCCTCCCTGCTTAGTGCAGTCCCGCCCACATCTTCCCCTGCCTACCGCCTCTGCTGTTCCAGTTGTGGAATCCCAAGTCCAGGAAGTTTTCCAGGATGGGCAATACCTCTTCTCTGAAGACAGTTCTTGGGAAACTGAGGAGGATGTCAGTGTCCCGCTCCCCACTCTGGGAAGTCATCTGGCCCAGTGAAGGGCTTAAATGGAGATTGTGCACATACCCGTGTTCTGGTTGTGACTCCTGTCCTCTGCTGCAAGTGCCCTCTCTGCCAGCATGTATTCACCTGTCCTCGCTCCTGCTCCAGTTCATGATCCTCTTGGTGTCCTGCGAAGGCATGTGCCCCCTCCAGGGCACGCGTGTGCCTACACGCTGAAACTTTGAGAGACAGTACCCTAATTACCTGGCCAATGACCTTTGACCATATGGGACTTAAAGAGAACCTGTCACATAGTTTATGCCCCCCTTGCTGAGGACAGCACAAACTAGTGACAGACATGCTGTTTCCAGCGCTGTGTCCCTTGTTCTGTAAGATGCTGTAGTTTTAGAGTATTACTGCTCAAATCTGCAGTTTTCAGCCAGAAAAGAGTCATGAAAAGATTCCGTTTAATTAATGCCACACCCACCTGAGCAGAGACATAACTACCGGGGTAGCAAACATCTTTTACCCCAGTAGTTCAGCATGCCGGCAACGAACATACTAGTTCACTGCCAGCAGACATAGAGCTGCGGGGCCCGGCGCAGACTGCTTCTGAACAAACAGTGCCAATACTTTTGTCCACCCCCTTTTTTATGTTTGGTGTGGAATTATATCCAATTTGGCTTTATGACAATTCTTTTTGTGTTTTTCCATTGAAGACAAATTAAAGGAAGATAATAATACCAAAGAATTTGTGATTGCAATCATTTTCAGGAAGAAACTGAGTATTATCTAACAGAATTGAAGGGGTGCCAATACTTTTGGCCACCACTGTATGTAATATGTACATAAGTGACCAGTATTCAGTGCAGGGTGAAAAGGGTGACGCTCCCACAATAAAAATATAAAGTAAAATCTATTGTGTAAACAAAGAATTGCTGTCCACCTATATAAGCGTGTGACTGGCGTGTGCAGGATGTGTGTAGCGTGTGACTGGCATGTACGGGATGTGTGTAGCGTGTGACTGGCGCCTGCGGGATGTGTGTAGCTGGTGACTGGCATATGTGGGATGTGTCCCACATGTGACTGGAGCGTGCGGGATGTGTGTAGTGCGTGATTTCCGTGTGCGGGATATGTGTGGCGTGTGACTGGCATGTGCAGGATGTGTGTGGTGTGTGAGCGGCGTGTGCAGGATGTGTCTGGTGTGAGTGGCATATGCGGGATGTGTCTTGCGTCTGAGTGGTGTGTGCGGGATCTGTCTGGTGTGCACTATTTTTTCTATTATTTGTGACAGAACATATGATAAGTTTTTTTTTTTTTTCACGGACCGAGGAGGTAGAGGGGCTCACTGAAAAGTTTGCTATGGGGCCCTTTCCAGTTACGCCCCTGTACCTGAGGCTCGCAGGGTTAACACATGCTCATGAATGAGATTTAAGCATTAAATGCTCTAAAACTACAGTCCCTTACAGAATAAGGGACACAGCACTGGAAACGGCATGTCTGTCACTAGCTTGTGCTGTCCTCAGCAAGGGGGGCATAACCTATGTGACAGATTCCCTTTAAGGAACTTCCTGCCTCTGCTCTGGGATCAGTTTGTTGATGTCTCTTCATTGTTCCTGACCTCTGTTTGCTGTCTTAGTTCCTGTTACCCTGAAGCTCCCTGGCATGGTCTGCTACTCCATTGCTTGCTGTGGCCCAGAGGATCAACATGTACCCAATGTCCACCATAACCCCAGATAGATACCAATAGATACCAGTTATACACAGGCTCTACAGTGCAGTTACATAAAGTGACTCACAAGTGACGTGTTCTCTGTCATTCTCTTTTCATTTTCTTCTCCATCTGGCTTAGAGCAAAATGATGACTTCTGGACGTGACTCGTCTCTGCCGAATTTGCCACACAAACATTTTAGAATCCTTACTTTTCCAGGTGCTTTCTGAGGGGGATGGGGAATCACCCATTGTTTCTATATAGTACTCACATTCCCCGTTCCCCTATCGAAGCCCTCGCTGCTCTCTGTCTTCCCACACAGGCGCTGTGACGTCATCATGCTTCGCAAGCAGCGTGACAACATTCTCATGCTGCCTGTAATTTATACTCCAGAGGGTTGCAAAGCCTGTTTACAACCCACCAGAGTACTGTTCAGGGTACATAGCTTTAAGTGTATGTGTGTCCAAAGGACATGAATACAAATGAAAAGACTGACAGCTCTCCGGGCCCACGGCAGCAGCCCAGAACCCGGGAACGGACTTACAATCAGACCTGTGGGACAAAAATGCCTGTGCTCCATAGAAAACTGCCTAGCATTGCCCCTACTGAACTGGAAGGTTCTGCTGTCCAGAAGTACAGTTAAACTTGTACTTCCAAAAAGCCACAGCAGTGGTGCGGCACAGCAACCTCTTAAGGGGAGTTCACACAGTATATTGAAGTACACAAAGGTATGCAGCACAAACGCTTTCATTGCACTGTCGAAATTACACGCTTGTAAGCAATGGGTCGAGACAGATATTAGTCTCTTGTACTCAATTATTTGCTGCGTGCTTCAATTCTTTTCAAGCACGCACACACAAGCGCAAAATGTATGTTGTCTAAATGATGGTGCATATTTAACATTACAGTATATGAGAAGTGTACTTGAACATTGTTTTTGGCATATTTCTTCTGGTATTTTGACCCAAAAATAAGAGTCAAAATACACCATGTGACCATACCCCTATACACTGCAACAATGTACCTCACACTTGAAAGCAGTACATATAAACAACTTACCTACTATCAAGGAAGTTTCCGCTGTCAGGCAAAGCACCTTAAAGTACCGCGCTTCAATATTCAAACTCCTGTTGTAGAGATGAGCGAGCACTAAAAAATTAGAGTTCGGGCCGAACCCTGAATTTTGAGAAATTCGGGCCGAATGCCAAACCCCATTAAAGTCAAAGGGAGATGATGTTCACGTTAATCTTTACACTAACATGAGTGAGGAGAAGCCACAATTACATTCCATAAGAGTAAACTGGATATGTGGAACAACTCAGTGAAGACAATTTGATTCTAAGAGTCACAGAAAAAAATTCACAAGCTAAAATAATTCATTCCTTTCAATGGCTAACTGAAAAGATGAGGACTGTGTAGCTATACGAGGTGCAGCTCTAGCAGCTGCTATGGTGTCCCTTTCACAGATAAGAAGATGTCAGTATTGGAAATGACACATGGCAACTGGCAGGAGCCCCCTATCACTTTTCTCACCAGGGCCCAAGAACATGTTATATATGTGGTGGCAACAAGAACATCCCAATGTGGAACATGGAGGTTCAGCTGGCAGGGCCATAGTTAAAAGGGGTGCAGTGGTAGCCAGGGCTGCCATCAGTCATCTATTAACCGTTTCAGGGCCCCATGCAACTAAATCAAATGGGGCTCCCACCCATTACTAGTTCCTATTTTTAATATATCATTGGGCCCCTTTTTGATTAGGGCCCCTGACAGGAGTACTGCCCTATTGGTACCCCTGCCAGTTACCACATGCCATTTCCAATACCAGTATCTTCAAAGGAGCTTTTGGGACACCTCAGGATGCAGGGCCCCATAACGGCTGCTACCGCCAGGGGTGCCATCAGGGCCCACAAATATGTTAAAAAAATAGGAAGTAGTAATGGGTGGGTGCCCCATCTGATTTGGCTGTATGGGGCCTGAAACGGTTAATAAATGACTTAATGCAGACTGATTTATGACTGATGTTAATAGACGACTGATGAAATGTGTATTTCACATTGTGAAGAAGACGTGCTACAGTTTACTAGTCAATGACATCATCTACCAGGGCAACAAAATTGTCAGAGATCCACGCTTGATTCATTTTGATAAATGTCAAATTATCCACATTCTCAGGAGAAAGACGCATACGTTCATCAGTTATCACTCCGCCAGCTGTGCTGAATGTACGTTCCGAGATAACGCTGGCTGCTGGGCAGGATAAAACTTCTATGGCATGCCGAGAAAGCTCAGGCCATTCATCCAGTTGGACCAAAAGTCGATTGGTCCGGCCAAAAACCAAAAACTTGGGGTGAGACGGTAGTCAT
>JAODAL010059884.1:0-21209 GCA_025379985.1 Phyllomedusa bahiana
GGGAGCCTGAATGGAGCGGCCTGTTGTTGGGGGCCTGATCTGGAGGGGCCTGATCTGGGTGCCCCTGATCGGGAGTGGCCTGATACTGGGGGCCCCTGATCTGGAGGGCCCTGATTGGGGGGTGCCTGATCTGGGGGCCCTGATGCGGAGGGCCTGATGCTGGAGTTTCCCCCCCTGTGCTGGAGGACCGATGGGAGGCCCCTGATGCTGGAGTCCCCTGTGCTGGGGGGGCCCCGGGTTACAAATAGAGCGAACGGGGCTGCACCAGTTTTGGGTGTTTTGCCCGCCTCGGTCAAACATTCGCAGAACCCTAATCACCTCTAGGTGCAACAATTCCCCCCTAAATCCGGGAGTCAAAAACTGGTCTTTGTCAACCAATGGGTGCAGGTGATTTTGGGCTGTGGAGGAATCTTTTTTTACACTTTCTGAAGCCCCTGGACGCTGCCGTCAGCTTAATACCTCTTGTTTTGAGGTAAATCCCCAGTCCCGCTGCTATGGGGATTTTTAAAAGGGCCGCACCATTTTGGGGAGTCTTTGACCTCCCGGTAACCCCGAATGGGGGCCCGGAGCGTAACAGGTGAGCGTCCTCCCCGGCCCTCCTCATCCTCCAGTTTCGTTTTCGGATTCCCCTCTGGATGATGACATCACAATGAGAGCCCCCTATGTTTGGTCCTGAGTTCACTCTGGGGACCAGCACCCCTCCCCCCCAAATTCGGGGGTTTAATATTACAGGAATCGAGGAAATGAGATACACTTTTCGTCCCTTAGAGGACACTCCTGGGGTTGCCTGTGTAGTGTAAGCTCTGCGTCGTGTCCCTGTGCTGCCGGCCTCAGTTCCCTCAGGACTCTGGGGTGGAGGTGATGCTGGGAGTCCAGGAGACTTTCTGATTGTTTCCTATGATCTCCACCATCCTGTCTGTCTGACTGAGTACTCTGTAACCAGTCTGGGCAGAGAGGAGGCGCAAGGCTCAGCAGGACTCACATTGTCTCTATTTGAGGCCCCAAGAATCATCTCCACTGGTGGGCCCCAAGAATCAACTTTACTGGTGGGCCCCAAGTAGCTCCACTGGTGGGCCCCAAGAATGATCTCCACTGGTGAGCCCCAAGAATCATCTCCACTGGTGGGCCCCAAGAATCAACGTTACTGGTGGGCCCCAAGTACCTACACTGGTGGGCCCCAAGACATCATCTAACACTGTGAGCCACATAGGTTTCATATCCACTGCGTGGCCCTAAGATATAAACTCACTGGGGGAACAGATATCATCTCCAATGTTGGCCAAGAATCAAACTGCACTGGTGGCCCCCAAGAATCAATTCTGCATGGTGAACCCAAGGAATGACCTCCACTGGTGAGCCCCAAAATCATCTCCCACTGGTGGCCCCAAGAATCACTCCACTGGTGGCCCAAGAATCATCTCCACTGGTGGGCCCATGAATCATATCCACTGGTGGCCCCCAAGAATCAATCTCCAATGGTGGCCCCATGAATAAACTGCAACTGGTGGGCCCGCAAATAATCACTCCACTGGTGTGCCCACGAATCACCTCAACCGTGGCCCTAAGAATCACTCCTTGTGGACCCCAAGGAATCCTATCATCTGTGGGCCCAAAGAAATCTTTTCCACTGGTGTCGCTCAAGAATAATCTCCACTGGTGGCCCCTAGAAACATCATCATCTCCACTGGTGGGCCCCAAGAATCAACTTTACTGGTGGGCCCCAACTACCTCCACTGGTGGACCCCAAGAATCATCTCCACTGGTGAGCCCCAAGAAATCTTCTCCACATGGTGGGTCCTAGATTGCCATCTCACTGGTGAGCACCAAGAATCAACTTTCTGGTGGCCACAAGTATCAAACTGTTATTGGTTGGCCCCAAGTAACTCCACTGGTGGGCCCAAGGAATCATATCCAATGGTGGCCCCAAGATTCATCATCCATCTGGTGGCCCCAAGAATCAACTAAACTGGTGGCCCCAAGAAACTCCACTGTTGGTCCCCAAGAATCATCTCCACTGGTGGGCCCCAAGAATCATCTCCACTGGTGGCCCCAAGAATTTCTCCACTGGTGGCCCCATGATCATCTCCAACCTGGTGACACCAAGATCATCTCCACTGGTGACCCATGAATCACCTCCACTGGTGGGTCCTGGAGAATTCAGTCTCCTGGGGGCTCCAAGAATCATCTCACTGGTGGTCCCAAAATACTCCAATGGTGGCCCATAGAATCTCTACCATTGAGGGTCACAAGTCTATAACTTGACTTTTGACCCCAGGAATCATCTCCATTGAGCTTTGAGGGGTCTCGCAGGGTATAACTGGAGTCTGGGTAATTTAGGTGCTGGGGTCAGATGTCATTTTATTGAGTCTATTGATATTGCACTGACATATTCAGTGGTGTTGTACACAGATCATCACTGTCCTCACGAGGTAAATGTCCAGTCACCTGCTGCTCATGGGACATTTAAAGGGCCGGCACCACGTGATTGCGGAGTCTTTGACCTCCCGGCTCATAACCCTGAATGTGGCTCCGGACGCAGTAACAGGTGAACGTCCTCCCCGCAGCCTCCTGCGTCCTCCAAGTTTCTGCTCCAGGATTCCACCTCTGGAGCTGATGTGTGGTCCTGAGTGTCAGCTCTGCGGCCCAGCACCTCTTCCCCTCCTTTCTTCTGGGGTAATATTACAGGAATCGTGTATTGTGTAGTGTGACACCTCTGCAGTCACTGCCTCCCTATACTGCCGGCCTCAGCTCCCTCATGACTCTGGGGTGGAGGTGATGCTGGGAGTCCAGGAGACTGTGGAAAGCCCGAGAGATTTGGACATTTCTTTGGCTCCGCCCCATCCACTCTCGCTTATTACACTGAGGCGGAGTGAAGCTTTTCTATTATTTAGGTTTTATTTTTTTTTTCCTTTCTTTGCACTGTGAATCGGGATTGGCTGCTTGCTGTCTGTGACTGGAGACCCCTGGCCCTGTCCTCACAGCTGCAGGTTTGTTACAGTATTTCAGTAGGAGACTGTTCACACAGCGTTTTGTCTAGTGTCGCAGGTATCATAGGATCCCCGGTGCGGTCGCAGCCAATCCCTGGAGCAAGATAGAGCAGAAACCTTCTCTTTCACACTAGAGAGTGCCTCCATAACAGTGCCAGCCAGTGCCCCATGAATAGAGATAGAGAGTGCCTCCATAACAGTGCCAGCCAGTGCCCCATGAATAGAGATAGAGAGTGCCTCCATAACAGTGCCAGCCAGTGCCCCATGAATAGAAGTAGAGAGTGCCTCCATAACAGTGCCAGCCAGTGCCCCATGAATAGAGATAGAGAGTGTGACTCACAATAAACAGTGCCAGCAAAGTGCCCCTGAATATAAAATAGAGAGTGACCCCATAACAGTGCCAGCCAGTGCCCCATGAATAGAAGTAGAGAGTGCCTCCATAACAGTGCCAGCCAGTGCCCCATGAATAGAGATAGAGAGTGACCCCATAACAGTGCCAGCCAGTGCCCCATGAATAGAGATAGAGAGTGACCCCATAACAGTGCCAGCCAGTGCCCCATGAATAGAGGTAGAGAGTGCCTCCATAACAGTGCCAGCCAGTGCCCCATGAATAGAGGTAGAGAGTGCCTCCATAACAGTGCCAGCCAGTGCCCCATGAATAGAGGTAGAGAGTGACCCCATAACAGTGCCAGCCAGTGCCCCATGAATAGAGATAGAGAGTGCCTCCATAACAGTGCCAGCCAGTGCCCCATGAATAGAAGTAGAGAGTGCCTCCATAACAGTGCCAGCCAGTGCCCCATGAATAGAAGTAGAGAGTGCCTCCATAACAGTGCCAGCCAGTGCCCCATGAATAGAAGTAGAGAGTGCCTCCATAACAGTGCCAGCCAGTGCCCCATGAATAGAGATAGAGAGTGCCTCCATAACAGTGCCAGCCAGTGCCCCATGAATAGAGATAGAGAGTGCCTCCATAACAGTGCCAGCCAGTGCCCCATGAATAGAAGTAGAGTGCCTCCATAACAGTGCAGCCAGTGCCCCATGAATAGAGATAGAGAGTGACCCCATAACAGTGCCAGCCAGTGCCCCATGAATAGAGATAGAGAGTGCCTCCGTAACTTTGCCAGCCAGTGCCCCATGAATAGAAGTAGAGAGTGCCTCCATAACAGTGTCAGCCAGTGCCCCATGAATAGAAGTAGAGAGTGCCTCCATAACAGTGCAGCCAGTGCCCCATGAATAGAAGTAGAGAGTGCCTCCATTAAAAGTGCGCCAGTTCCCATGAATAGAAGTAGAGAGTGCCTCCATAACAGTGCCAGCCAATGCCCAATGAATAGAGATAGAGATTGCCCCCATAACAGTGCCAGCCATTGACCCATGAATAGAAGTAGAGAGTGCCCACATAACAGTGCCAGCCAGTTCCCCATGAATAGAGATAGAGAGTGACTCCATAACAGTGCCAGCCAGTGCCCCATGAATAGAAATAGAGAGTGCCCGCATAACAGTGCCAGCCATTGCCCCATGAATAGAAGTAGAGAGTGCACCCATAATAATGACAGCCAGTGCCCCATGAATAGAGATAGAGAGTGACACCTATTTCAGTGCCTGCAGTGTTTTTTTTCCCATGAATTGAAATAGAGGTGCCCCCATTACACAGTTGCACACGCAAGTGCCAATGATGAAGTAGTGCAGTGCCACCATAAACGTGTAAGCCAGGCCCACTTGAATAGAGTAGAGAGTGCCCCCATAAACGAGTGCCAGCAGTCCACCATATAATAAGAGATAGACAGTGCCTCCATAACAGTGCAGCCAAAGAAAAAAAAACTGGACCCCATGAATAGAGTCAGAGAGTGCCTCCATAACAGTGCCAGTCAGTGCCCCATGAATAGAGATGGAGAGTGCCTCTATAACAGTGCCAGCCAGTGCCCCTTGAATAGAAGTATAGAGTGCCTCCATAACAGTGCCAAACCAGTTCCCCCCGAAAAAGGATTGAGAGGACCCCCTAAAAATTTCCTTCCCTTTTCCCTTAATAGGGTTTAAAAGGGGACCCCTTTAAAGTCCAGCCGGGGCCCATGGAAAAGAGGATTGAGAGTTTCCCCCCAAAGTTGCCAGCCAGTGCCCCATGAATAGAGATAGAGAGGGCCTCCAATACAGTGCCAGCCAGTGCCCCATAAATAGAGATAGAGAGTGACCCCATAACAGTGCCAGCCCCCGTGCCCCCCGAATAGAAGGGGAGAGTTCTCCATAAAAAGTGCCCGCCAAAATGGCCCCATGAAAGAGATAGAGAGTGCCTCCAAAAAACCGTTCCAAACCCGGGGCCCCGAAAAGAATAGGGGAGAGGTGCCCCCATAACAGTGGGAAACCAGTGCCCCCCTAAATAGAGGGGAGGGAGTGCCCCCTAACAGGGCCCGCGTGCCCCCCGGAAAAAGAGATGAGAGGGGCCTCCATTTTCAGTGCCAGCCGTCCCCATGGGAAAAGAGGGAAAAAGTGGGCCCCCTAACAGTTGCCCGCCAGTGCCCCAAAATAGGGAGAGGGCCCCTAACCGTGCCAAGGGGGCCCAAAATAGAGGGTAGAGAGTGCCCCATAACATGCCAACCCGGCCCAAGAATAGAGGGGAGGAGTGTCCATAACAGTGCCCGCCCGTGCCCCTGAAAAGAGATGGGGAGTGCCCTAAACAGTGCCAAAACCCGTCAATTTAAAAAAAGTTGAGTCCCCCCTAACGTGGGCCCGCCAGTGGCCCCCTGAATTTAAAGGGAGAGAGGGCCTTCCCTTCAGTGCCAGCCAGTTTCCCCCTGGGAAAAGAGATAGAGAGTGACCCCATAACAGTGCCAGCCAGTGCCCCTTTAAAAAGAGTTTGAGAGGGCCTCCTTACAGTGGGCCAACCGTTTCCCCTTAAAAAGGTAGAGAGTGACCCCCCAAACCCGTGCCAGCCCGTGCCCAAGAATAGAAGGAGAGGTTTTCCAAAAACGTGCCAGCAGTTTTCCCCTGAAAAGGGGATTTGAGAGTTTCCCCCATAACAGTGCCCGCAGGGGTCCCATGAATAGAGTAGAGAGTGGGCCCCCAAAAAAATTTCCCACCGTGAATTAATAAATGAATTTTCCCAAAAAGTTTTCCCCATCTCCATAATTTAAGGATAAGGTTTTTATAAAATGTCAGTGAGGAAAAAAGGTAAAAATGACCCCATAAACAGTTTCCCGCCGTGGCCCCTTTAAAAGGTAGAGGTGCCCCCATAAAGTGCCCGTCAGTGCCCCTGAATAGAGATAGGGGTGCCCCCATAAAAGTGCCCGCCTGAATGAATAGAGGGTTTGAGTGGGCCCCTTTTCAGTGCCAGCCCGTGCCCTAAAAAGGGTAGAGGTGACCCCCAAACATGCCCGCCAGTTTCCCCATGAATAGAGGTTTGAGAGGGACCCCATTAAAAGTTTCAGCCCCGTGCCCCATAAAATAAAAGAATTAGAGAGGGGGACTTCCGGGAACCGGGCCCGGCCGGTTTCCCTTATTTGGGGGAATTTGAGGGGTTTTTGGGTTTCCCTGGGTAATGGTTCCAAACCAGGTTTGGAACCGAGAAAGAAGTGCCTCCATAACAGGTTGCCAGCCCGGGGGGCCCCATGAAAAAGGGGGTTAGAAGGTCCTCCCATTTAAAAGGGCAACCCGGTGCCCCATGGAATTGAGGCGGGGAAACCCCAAACCCCGGGGCCAGCCAATTTTCCCTTTTTTAGTGAGTTTGACCCCCATTATTTTAGGGGCCCGGAGGGGCCCCCAAAAAGGGGGTTTAGAGAATTTTAAGGGGGGAGTGCTTTTTTCCTAATTAAAAACCCCCTTGAAGCCCCTTTTCCCCATGAAAAAATTTGGGGATTTTGAAGTTTTTTCCCAAAAAATGCCAAACCAACCCCCGAATAAAAGGGGATCCAACCGGGGGCCACCCCTCCCCCTAAAAAGAGAAACAGGCCCCCATTTCAACCACCCATTACCCGGAAAGAAATAAAAAAAACCCCCTTGCAAGTGCCCCCAAAGTGGCCCCCCGAAAAGGGGTGGGGGGAGGAAACCAAAAAGGGGCACCCCTTTCCCCCAAAAGAATTTAAAAAAAGGGTTTAAAAAGGGGTTTTCCCAAAAAAAAAAAAAACCAAAGCCAGGGGGCCCCGGTGGGGTTCGGGAAAAATAAAATAAATAACAAGCCCCCCCGTGGCCCCCTTTTAATTGGGGTGGGGGGAAAATTTTTTCCCCCATTTTAAAAAGTTGCCAGTCGTTTAAAAGAAAAAGATTTTGGGATTTTTAATTTGTGATTACATGGGAGGGATATTAGACGCTGTGTGTGCGGTTCATGAGCTACGTGATACCTGAGAGCGCAGGTGAGAGCCGCCCCGCCCCCAGCATCAGCCTGTGACTCACATCCAGTACAGAGCTTACAGCCTGGAGTCCGCAGGGGGGCGCCCTCCACCTGCACTTGATTATTGGGGTCACTGCTCACAGGCTCCAGGGACATCAATGATCCCCAACATGGAGCTGATATCCTCTGTGCTGCGGCTGATAACAGAGCAGGAAGGTGAAAAACTGTGGGATCCCAGAACGCAGCGAGGCTGAGCCCCCATTTCTGCCTCTGTTGTCCAGCTGAGTCCTTCAGACAGTGGTGGCCCTGATCATCCATCTGCTGAGGAGACAGGAGGTGATTCCCCCAATAGGAGAAGTTTATTGATGAATCTGTACAGTGGGTCAGACGTACAGCTGGGCAATACATTACATGGAAATCCCTAAAGAAGCATTTATGCTATCTATCATACATGAAAAAACTTTGAGATTCTCTGTTCACATGTTTTTGATCAAAAAATGCTTAAGCCACCCCCGACTACCAACGGGATCACAAGGCGCGTGGTCCTACGCCATCTCTACCTCTCAATAGAGCCATATTCAGGCCTCTCATTGGGTCAAC
This sequence comes from Phyllomedusa bahiana, assembly GCA_025379985.1. Classification (NCBI taxonomy): domain Eukaryota; kingdom Metazoa; phylum Chordata; class Amphibia; order Anura; family Hylidae; genus Phyllomedusa; species Phyllomedusa bahiana. The sequence goes on from JAODAL010059884.1 coordinate 7,903, forward strand.
CGACCTCTATTATCCAGAGAGAAAGAAATAAAAAAACACACCAACCTTGCAAGCTGCACTCATATAGCAGCCTGTGAAAGTGGGTGGGGGTGCAGGAAACCAAAATGGAGGCATCCCTTACTCCATATATAGATTAAAAGCATTATATATGCCAAATTCAACTTATGGTTCTGCACTAAAAAAAAATTCTGAAAAAACACTATTCAAACCTGGCTGCCACTGGCAGGGTTGCGGCACATATATATATATATATATATACACACACGCACACCATTACCAGTGGCACGTTGTAAGTTCGTGGGTGGTTTAAAACATTTTTTGATCAAAAACATGGGGAACTAAGAATCTCAAAATTTTTTCATGTACAGTATGATAGATAGCATAAAATGCTTCTTTAGGGATTTACATGTATTGTATGGCCCTTTTTTCCAGTGGTGTGCGTGTGCATATATATATATATATGTGTGCCGGAACTCTGCCAGTGGCACCCAGGTTCACATTGTGTTTTTCAGAAATGTTTTTTTTGTGCAGAACCATACGTTGTATTTGGCATATATTGCTTTTAATCTATATGGGGAGGAAGGGATGCCTCCATTTTGGTTTTCTGCACCACGCCCACTTTCACAGGCTGCTATATGAGTGCAGCTTGCAGGTTTGGTGTTTTTTTATTTCTTTCTCTCTGGATAATGGAGGTCGGTTGACCCAGTTAGAGGCCTGGATTTGGCTCTATTGAGAGGTAAAGATAGCGTAGGACCGCCCGACCTGAGATCCCGTTGTAAGTTCGTGGGTGGCTTAAGCATTTTTTGATCAAAAACATGTGAACTAAGAATCTCAAAGTTTTTTCATGTATAATAGACGTACAGCTGGGCTGGAGGTATACAGGCTGTGTATGGTGTATACAGCACATGTGCCCACAGATGTTACAGCTGGGCTGGAGGTATACAGGCTGTGTATGGTGTATGCAGCACATGTGCCCACAGATGTTACAGCTGGGCTGGAGGTATACAGGCTGTGTATGGTGGGATGCAGCACATGTGCCCATAGATGTTACAGCTGGGCTGGAGGTATAAAGGCTGTGGGATGGGTGTATACAGTACATGTGCTCACAGATGTTACAACCTACAACACCACCATATAGAGACCACATAGAGGTCAGACTCCAGCTCAGGTATAACCTACAACACGGCCATATAGAGACCACATAGAGGTCAGACACCAGCTCAGGTATAACCTACAACACCGCCATATAGAGACCACATAGAGGTCAGACATCAGCTCAGGTATAAACTACAACACTGCCATATAGAGACCACATAGAGGTCATACACCCGCTAGATATAACCTACAACACCGCCATATAGAGACCACATAGGGTCAGACACCAGCTCAGGTATAACCTACAACACCACCATATAGAGACCACATAGAGGTCAGACACCAGCTCAGGTATAACCTACAACACTGCCATATAGAGACCACATAGAGGTCAGACACCAGCTCAGATATAATCCACAACACCGCCATATAGAGACCACATAGAGGTCAGACACCAGCTCAGGCATAACCTACAACACCACCCTATAGACACCACCTAGAGCTCAGACACCAGCTCAGGTATTACCTACAACGCCGGCATATAGAGACCACATAGAGGTCAGACACCAGCTCAGGTAAAACCTACAACCGCCGGATATAGAGACACATAGAGGTAAAGACACCAGCTCAGGTATAACCTAGAACATGCCACATAGAGACCACATAGAGGTCAGAACCAGCTCGGGTTTATAACCTACAACACCGCCATATAGAGACCACAAAGAGGTCCGACAATAGGTCAGGTATAACCTACAACACCACCATATAGAGACCACATAGAGGTCAGACACCAGCTACGGTATAACCTACAACACCGCCTTTTATAGTGACCACATAGAGGTCAGACACCAGTTCAGGTATAACCTACACACTGCTATATAGAGAACACAAAGAGGTCAGACACAAGCTCAGGTATTACCTACAACACCCCCATATAGAGACCACATAGAGGTCAGACACCTGCTTAGGTCGCATCACATGACAGTGAATACAGCAGTTATCCAACACAGAAGGAAAACAATGCCTGACATCAAGAGACTCACGGGAGATGTCGTATCTGATGAATCGTTCTCTTCTCTGATGAGTTGTTCTCTTCTCTTCTACATCACATCCAGACCATCATGACGACTTCTCTTGGCCACAGCTCATCCCAGCAGAATTTATAATACAAGGCAGGCTGGATTGTTACCACCCTTGCCTTCTCTGAAAGGGATGTACATACACATCAGTGTCGCAGAGGGTGTGATGCAAGACTCTCATCCTGCCCCCTGCAACACTGGATTTCCTAAGCCGGAAGCCTCTGCTTCTGGCCCAGGAGATCCCAGGAGCAGTGTGCTGGCATAAGCGGCATGATGACGTCACGCCACTTACACTGTATACCTGCTCCCAGAGCTGGCGGCGCAGCGTGGGGTACATGGAAAGGTAAGTACTTTTTTTTATTTTTCTTCCTACAGGGGGCAAATAATTGTAGCTACAGAAGCCATATACCTACATACAGGAGCCATATACAGAAGCTATATACCTACCTACTGTGGGCACATGCCTACCTACAGGAGTCATATACCTACCTACTGGGACCATATACCTACCTACAGAAGCCATACACCTATCTACAGGGGCCAGATACCTATCTACAGGGTCCATATACTTACCTACAGGAGCCATACACTTACCTATTGGGACCATATACCTACCTACAGGAGCCATACACCTATCTACAGGGGCCAGATACCTATCTACAGGAGCCATATACCTATCTACAGGGTCCATATACTTACCTACAGGAGCCATATACCTATCTACAGGGGCCATATACCTATCTACAGGAGCCATATACCTATCTACAGGGGCCATATACCTACATACAGAAGCCATATACCTACCTATTGTGTGCATATACCTACCTACAGGAGCCATACACCTATCTACAGGGCAGATACCTATGTACAGGAGCATAAAAACTCCCAAAGGGGCCATATATCTACATACAGAAGCCACATACCTACATACAGGAGCCATATACAGAAGCTATATACCTACCTACTTTGGGCACATACCTACCTACAGAAGCCATACACCTATCTACAGGGGCCAGATACCTATCTACAGGAGCCATATACCTATCTACAGGGTCCATATACTTACCTACAGGAGCCATACATCTACCTATTGGGACCATATACCTACCTACATGAGCCATACACCTATCTACAGGGGGCAGATACCTATCTACTGGGACCATAGACCTACATACAGAAGCAATGTACCTACCTACTGTGGGCACATACCTACCTACATGAGCCATACTCCTATCTACATGGGCCAGATACCTATCTACAGGAGCCATACAACTACCTACAGGGGCCATATATCTACATACAGAAGCCATATACCTACCTACTGGAACCATAGACCTACATACAGAAGCAATGTACCTACCTACAGGTTGCATATACCTACCTTCAGGGGCCATATACCTACCTTCTAGGGCCATTTACCTACCTACAGGGGCCAAATACCTAAGTACAGGAGCCATATACCTAACTTCAGTGGGCATATACCTTCCTACTGGGGTATAAACCCACCTAAATCCGGCCACATATCTTCCTACAGGGGGCATATACCAACTTACTGGGGGCATATACCGACCTACATTGGGCAATATACCTACCTACAGGAGCAATATACCTACCTACAGAGGCCATAAACCTATTACTGAACTGCACAGGAGCCATATACCTACCTACTTTAGGCAAATATTTCTACGTACAGAGGGCAAATAATTCTACCTACTGGGGACATATCTTTACCTAGAGGGACTCTGTACATCTGCCTACAAGGGGCTTATATATCTACCTACCTAACAGGCGCTTCTATCTATCTATCTATCTATCAATCTATCTATCTATCTATCTATCTATCTATCTATCTCATATATCTATCTACCTACTGTGGCTCCTCTATACCTACCTACAATGGCTCTATATAACTACATACTATGGACCAATATTCAGACTTATTGGGGAGGCCTATATAACTACCTATCTACTTAGTAGGGGACATAGATATCTACCTATAGGAGAATCTATAAGTCTACCTACCTATATATTATATTGGCAGATTTAACTACCTCCTATATTTGTATACAAAACAATGCTAAAACTTGGTGCACAAATGGGAGCCCATTAGCTCTTTTACTGTTAGAGACACAAGGGGGTCATTATTATCATTGGGGGCGTTATAGATGGGGAGTTTATACAGAGATATGAATTGGTAGGGAAGTACAGGAAAGTGAGGAGTGTAAGATGTTTGGTAAATTCTGCAGTGAACAGTTGTGGCCGGGAGAAGACGTCATGGCAGTTTTGGACAGTTGGAGAAGAAAAAGGGAAAGAGAACCATGGGTGTAACTTATCTGTAATCACTTATATGTGTGCAGGGGACCTGTGTACACTGGTAACTACTAATGTATGGTCACTATATGACGATAATATTGATGATAATGGTTTATATTCAATAATTTTATTGTGTATTATTCAGTCACTATGTGGTGGTGATATGTGGTTATGGTGTGGTGGAATTATTCAGTCACTATGTGGTGATGCTGTGGGGGTATTATTTAGTCACTATGTGGTGGTGATATGTGGTCATGGTGTGGAGGTATTCTTCAGTCACTATGTGGTGGTGATATGTGGTCATAGTGTTCTGGTTTATTAGTATAGTGGTGATAAAATTTTGGTAAAAGTTTTTGTAGTTTTTTTCGGGCACTATGTGGTGGTGTATGTGGTCATGGGTTTTTCGGTATTATTCAGTCACTATGTGGTGGTGCTATGTGGTCATGGAGTGGGGGGGATATTTAGTCACTATTTGGTGATATGTGGTCATGGTGTAGCGGTATTATTCAGTCACTATGTGGTGGTGCTATGTGGTCATGGAGTGGGGGTATTATTTAGTCACTATTTGGTGGTGATATGTGGTCATGGTGTGGGAGTATTATTCAGATATGTGTTGGTGGGGAAAGTGGCCTGGTGTTTTGGTATTTTTCAGCACTTGTGGGATTGTGATTTGTGTGGTGGTATTATTCAGTTACTATGTGGTTTGGTGTAGGGTTTGGGTTAGAGCAGTGTTAGGGTTAGGATTTGGCTTGGAGCAGGGTTAGGGGTAGGGCTTGGGTTGGAGCATGGTTTGGGTTGGAGCAGGGTTAGGGTTTGGGTTGGAGCAGGGTTAGGGTTTGGGTTGGAGCAGGGTTAGGGGTAGGGCTTGGGTTGGAGTATGGTTTGGGTTGGAGCAGGGTTAGGGTTTGGGTTGGAGCAGGGTTAGGGTTTGGGTTGGAGCAGGGTTTGGGTTGGAGCAGGGTTAGGGTTTGGGTTGGAGCAGGGTTAGGGTTTGGGTTGGAGCAGGGTTAGGGTTTGGGTTGGAGCAGGGTTAGGGGTAGGGCTTGGGTTGGAGTATGGTTTGGGTTTGGGTTGGAGCAGGGTTAGGGTTTGGGTTTGGAGCAGGGTTAGGATTTGGCTTGGAGCAGGGTTAGGGGTAGGGCTTGGGTTGGAGCATGGTTTGGGTTGGAGCAGGGTTAGGGTTTGGGTTGGAGCAGGGTTAGGGTTAGTTCCTATCTCTGGCGATCTCTCGGTAACCTTGGACCTCCGCAGCCCAGATTGCAGGTGAATCGTGTCAGTCAGGTGCTGAGCCGCTGCCTTTGTCACTGTATATCCCGGTGTCCTGGGCAGATTTCCCGTACACTCCAAATGCGGGTCCAGGCGTCCTTCTTCATCCTCCATAGTCGTACTCTCTCCGTGCCAGTGGTCACTTCCCAAGTCCCTCACGTCCTGCACGTCTAGCCCGGCGGTCGTGAGCAGCCAAGAGTCTCCGGATCCCTGCTGTACATTCATCTGGAAGTCCCAGGTTTTTCAATTCTTGGGTCCCTTTTCTGTGATTCACCAGATGACCCCTGCTCCCTGTATGGGGTTAGTAGGAGGGTTTGGGAATGGTGTTGGGATTACAGGGATTAGGGTTTATTGCTAAAGCTCAGGGAGAGTATAAGGGTTAGAGGTTAGACTTAGGCCTAGAGGTAGGTTTAGGGTTAGTTGTACAGTTACTGTAAGGGTTAGGGGTTAGTATTAGTTGATTGTATTGGGGTTAGGATCAGAGGCTAGTAGTAGTGTAAGTAGGGTTACTTATAGGATTAGGGGTCAGTCCTAGTGTTAAGGTTATGGGTTACTATAGGGGTTAGCAGGGTTGAGATTAGGGTTAGATCACTTATTGAGATGATTGGCACCAGATAGAGGGGTCGGAGGCTGCAGATGTGTGATTATAGGGGGCGGCCGATTATGCGCCGGGTGTTGCCATGAGAGGGTGTGTGGTGCTTCCCCTGCAGAAAGTTTCTCAGAGGCTACTTCTGGGGAGCGCACCTCTTGGTGAGAGATCGCTGACTGCTCGCCTCAATGATGAATGTCTACCCGGCTGATAATCTCTTGATTCAGAGGAGAAGGGTGGCAGCCATCTAGACCACCCAGACCGAGCTGTCCTGTCACTGCCCGGACCATCTCCAGGGGCCCATTACATGTCCTGTCACTGCCCCAACCATCTCCAGGGGCCATTACATGTCCTGTCACTGGCCCGGACCCATCTCTGGGGGGCCCATTTTCACCTCCTGTCACTGCCCCGCCCATCTCCAGGTGCCTATTACACCTCATGTCACTGCCCGGACCCTCTCCAGGGGACCATTACTCGTCCTGTCACTGCCCGGACCATCTCCAGGGGCCCATTACATGTCCTGTCACTGCCCCGACCATCTCCAGGGGCCCATTACATGTCCTGTCACTGCCCCGACCATCTCCAGGGGCCCATTACATGTCCTGTCACTGCCCCGACCATCTCAGGGGCCATTACAGTCCTGTCAATGCCCGGACCACTCCCGGGGCCCTTACAGTTCTGTCACTGCCCGGCCCTCTCCGGGGGCCCATTACACCCCCCCGTCACTGCCCAGGAAACCATCTCCGGGGGCCCCATTCCCCTGCCTGTCACTGCCCGGACCACTCCAGGGCCCATTTTCCCCCCCTGTTTTACTCCAGGACCATTTCGGGGCCCATTACATTCCCCCTGCACGCCCCCGGACCATCTCCAGGGGCCCATTACATCTCCTGCCACTGCCCGCACCATCTCTGGGGGCCCATTACACCTCCTGTCACTGCCCGGACCATCTCCAGGGGCCCATTACACCTCCTGTCACTGCCCGGACCATCTCCAGGGGCCCATTACACCTCCTGTCACTGCCCGGACCATCTCCAGGGGCCCATTACATGTCCTGTCACTGCCCCGACCATCTCCAGGGGCCCATTACACCTCCTGTCACTGCCCGGACCATCTCCAGGGCCCATTACACCTCCTGTCACTGCCCAGACCATCTCCAGGGGCCCATTACATGTCCTGTCACTGCCCGGACCATCTCCAGGGGGCCCCAAAACCCCTCCTGGTTTACTGCCCGGATCATTTTCCCCGGGGGCCCCTTACATTTTCCCGCACTGCCCGGACCATCCCCCGGGCCCATTTACCCTTCCCCCTTTTTCCTGCCCGGCCCCTCTCCGGGGGCCCTTAAGTCCTGTCAAATTGGGCCCCGGGCCCTCTCCAGGGGGCCCCTTAAAATTTCACGCCCGGTTCCAATCTCCAGGGTTCATTACCCTCCTCACTGCCCCCCCGGGCCCTTTTCCCCGGGGGCCCCTTTTCAAAAGTCCTGTTTACTGCCCGGGCCAAACCCAGGGCCCCTTCACCTTCCCGGTCCCCGGGCCCGGACCATTCCAGGGCCCCCTTACACCCCTGTCACTGCCGGGAGCCCTCTCCCCGGGCCCATTTAATTTCCCGTCACTGCCCCGACCATTTTTTTTTCCCCGGGGCCCAATTTTCACCTCCTGGTCCACTGCCCCAAACCCCTCCAGGGCCCAATTTCACCTCCTGGGCCGCCCGGAAACAAACTCCAGGGGCCCCTTTTTAAAATTTCCGCCCCTTCCCCGACCATCTCCAGGGGCCCTTACATTCCCGTCCCCTGCCCGGACCCCTCCGGGCCCCCTTACATTTCCCGGGCACTGGGCCCGGGAAAACCCTCCTCCAGGGCCCATTACACCTCCTGTCACTGCCCACCATCTCCAGGGCCCAAATTTCAATTTCCCCGCACTGGCCCCGGGGGGCCCTCTCCAGGTAGGGAGCCCCCCCTCCAAAATAAAAACCCCCTGTCCCTTGGGCCCCCAACCCCTCTCCCGGGCCCATTCCCCCCTGTCACTGCCCGGGGCCATCTCCCCGGGGGCCCCTTTTAAAAACCCCTGTTTACGCCCGGAAAAATCTCCAGGGGCCCATTACACCCTGTCACTGCCCGGCACCCTCTCCAGGGGCCCCTTTCATGTCCTTTTCCTGCCCGGAACCCCTCCCAGGGGGCCCTTTCCAAAAACCTTCACTTCCGGCCCGAAAACCATCTCCAGGGGGGCCCTTAAAAAAACCTTTTCCCGTCACTGGCCCCCACCATCTCCAAGGGGGGCCCCTTACATTTCCTGTCACCCCCCCCGGGCCATCTCCAGTGGCCCCTTACATGTTCCCCGTCACTGCCCCCCCAAACCCCTCCCCGGGGGCCTATTACACCTTTCCCGTCACGGCCCCCGGAAACCCCTTCTCCAGGGGCCCCTTAAAATGTCCTGTCCACTGCCCCCGACCACCTTTCCCGGGGGCCCCTTACACACCACCTGTCACTCCCCCGGACCATCCCCCAGGGGCCCCTTAAAACTCCTGTTTACTGCCCCGAAACCCTCCCCCAGGGGGGCCCCTTAAAATTTCCCGTCAAATTTCCCGGGCCATCTCCAGGGGCCCAATTTCATGTCCCCGTCCCCCCCCCCACCAAACTCCAGGGGGGGGCCCTTAAAAACCCTTTTTGTCACTGGGCCCGGGGTCATCTCCAGGGCCCATTTAAAACCCCCCTGTCACTGGGCCCGGGCCATCTTTCCACGGGCCCTTAAAATTTCCCGTCACTCGCCCCCGGAAAACCCTCTCCAGGGGCCCATTTCATTCCTGTCCTGCCCGGCCCCTCTCCAGGGGCCCAAAAACACCTCCTGTCACCCCGGGCCCCGGGCCAATTCCAGGGGCCCCAAAATTTCCCCTGTCCTTCACTGCCCGGACCAAACCTTTCCCGGGGCCCAAATTACACCCCCCTCCCCGTCACTGCCCGGGGAAAACCCCTCCAGGGGGCCCCTTTCAAGTCCTGGCCCCGCCCCCACCATTCCCCCCCAGGGGGGCCCATTACATGTCCTGTCACTGCCCGGACCATCCCCCAGGGCCCATTAAAAATTCCTTTTCAAGCCCGGACCATCTCCAGGGGGGCCCTTACAAACCCCTGTCACTGCCCGTTAATCTCCCCAGGGCCCATTACATGTCCTTCACGCCCGGACCCTCTCCAGGGGCCCATTAAAATGTCCCCGTCACTGGCCCCACCATCTCCCCCGGCCCATTTACACCCCCTGTCACTTTTCCCGGGCCCCCCAGGGCCCCCTTACACCTCCTTTCAAATCCCCGGGCAATCTCCCGGTCCCATTACATGTCCTGTCACTGCCCCGGAAAGTCACGTTTTATGCCGCGGTTTCCCCCCCTTGGGCCTCGGGGTGTCCCCTTTGGGCCCGCCATGTCTCCCTTTTGCCCGGGCCCCCCGTGGCCCCCGGGGCCCCACAAACCTGTGTTTTGCTATGTACTTGCCTTTCCGGTCCTGTCCGGTTTTCTTCCTTTGGGCCTGTCGGTGCCTGTGCCTCCTAAGGCGTGCGCGCCCGGGAGCTTTCCCCGCCCATTTTATATTTTTCCGTTTTTGTGCACCTTCCCTTTTTCAAACCCCGACCTCGGGTATAAAAGAAGTTTTTGTCTCTGCTCTGGGGCAGGTCATTTTCCGTCCCGTTTCTGTCTCAGCTCTTCCCCTCTTTTAGCTCCTGCCAGCAAACCAGGTCGCTGTTTTTGCCCTTTTTAAACCCCCGAGATGCTGGTCCAGTGTCCCTTTTTCATCTGAAACTCCTGACCGACTGTCCTCGTTTTCTGTGTCTCCTTAATCCCCGCCGTGTTCCTGTCCCCCCTTTTTGTGCTCTCCCCTTTTCCCGCCGTATCCTTTTTGGGGCTATGTATTAAAAACGTTTTAAACCCGCCGTATCCTGCTTGTACTTGGTTTTTCCCGGGGTTCCTGAATTTCCCCCCGCCTGGAAATTTCCCGTCTTGCACCCCGGGTTGGCACCCGGGAAAATACCACTCAGGGGGAGTGACCTGGGGGGCCCCCCAGCCAAGTCCCCTCCCGCTTTGCGGCCCGGGGTCTGGCCCAAGGGCCAGGGGCCCCCCTTAAAACTCCACTCCCGGCGTGGTCCCCGCACCACCTCGCCTGCGGGGATTACAAAAGGATCCCACACCCTGGGGTGGGCGGCTTCCCCGCCTCGGGAACCTCCCTCGGCGCCGCACCGTTACACCTAAAACCCTCGACCGGGGGCCCCATTACAACCCCCCTGTCCCCTGCCCCGGAAAAATCTCCAGAGGCCCATTACACCTCCGCACGCCCGGAAAAACCCTCTCCAGGGCCCATTAACCTCCGTCACTGCCGGTAAAAAATCTCCCAAAGGCCCCTTAAAACCTTCCCCGTCACTGCCCGGACCATCTTTCCCGGGGCCCCTTACAAACCTCCTGTCCTGCCCGGACCATCTCCAGGGCCCATTACACCTCCTGTCACGCCCGGGGGCCATCTCCAGGGGCCCATTTCACCTCCTGTCACTGCCCGGGCCAAACTACAGGGGCCCAATTTCAAAACCTGGTTTACTGCCCGGAAAACCCTCTCCTGGGGGCCCCTTACACCCCCTGGGCCACTCCCCCAACCCCTCTCCAGGGGCCCATTACCCTCCTGTCCCCTTCCCCCGGAAACCCTCTCCAGGGGCCCATTAAAATTCCGTCACTGGCCCCCCACCATCTCCGGGGCCCCTTAAAAAGTCCTGTCACTCCCCGGCCCCCTCCCCGGGGCCCCTTACACCCCTGTTTACTCCCCCCGGGCCATCTCCAGGGGGGCCCCTTACACCCCCCTGTCACCCCCCCCGGGAAACCCTCTCCAGGGGCCCATTTCATTTTCCCGGGCTCGCCCCGACCATCTCCAGGGGGCCCCTTTCAAACCCCCTGTCACTGCCCCCACCATCTCCAGAGGCCCTTACACTCCTGTCACTGCCCCGGGGAAAACCCTCTCCAGGGGCCCCCAAATTTCACCTCCTTTCACTGCCCGGACCATCTCCCGGGCCCAATTTTAAACCCCCTGTCCCCTGCCCGGGGGCCATCTCCCCAAGGGCCCTTTACACCTCCTTTACTGCCCGGGACCATTCCCCAGGGGGCCCCTTACACCCCCTGTCAAATGCCCCGACCAACTCCAGGGCCCATTAACCCCCTCCTGTCACTGCCCCCGAAACCCTCTTCCCGGGGGGCCCCCCCTTAAAAAACCCCCTTTCACTGCCCGTACCCCTCTCCAGGGGGCCCATTTAAAGTTCCCTGTCACTGCCCCGGGGGCCCTCTCCAGGGGGCCCCTTTCATGTTCCCCGTCACTGCCCCACCATCTCCAAAGGGGCCCTTTTCATGCCTGTCACTGCCCCCCAAACCCTTCCCAGGGGGCCCCTTAAACATTTCCTGTCACGCCACCCCCACCATTTTCCAAAAGGGGGCCCTTACATGTCCTGTCCTGGGCCCCCACCATCTCCAGGGGCCCCTTTTTTTTTTTTCATGCCTGTCACTGCCCCGACCATCTCCAGGGGCCCATTAAAATGTCCTGTCCCCTGCCTCCACCATCTCCCCGGGGCCCCTTACATGTCCTGTTCCCCTGCCCCGAAACCCTCTCCAGGGGGCCCCTTACATGTCCTGTCAAATGCCCCCACCATTCCAGGGGCCCCCTTAAAATGTCCGTCACTGCCCCGGAACCCTCTCCAGGGGCCCATTAAATGGGGGGGGGGGGGTTTGTGGGGGGGGGCAATTTTGGGGGGGGGGGGGGCCCGGAAAAAACTCCAGGGGGCCCATTACAACCTTTCCCGTCACTGCCCCCCCTACCAAACTCCAGGGGGCCCATTACACGTCCTGTCACCGCCCCCGGACCCTCTCCAGGGGCCCCCTTACATGTCCCCGTAATGCCCGGGGAAAACCCTCTCCAGGGGCCCCCTTACATGCCTTTTCACTGCCCGGACCATCCCAGGGCCCATTACACCTCCTGTTCACTGCCCGGCCACCCCCTCCAGGGGCCCCCTTACACCTCCTGTTCCCCTGGCCCCGAAACCCTCTCCAGGGGGCCCCTTTTCACCTCCGTCACTTTCCCGGGACCCCCTCTCCAGGGGCCCCCTTTAAAACGTCCTGTCCCCTGCCCCGGACCATCTCCCCGGGGCCCCCTTTTCATGTCCTGTCCTGCCCCGGCCCCATCATCTCCAGGGGGCCCCTTACACCTCCTGTCACTGCCCCCGGGTCATCTCCAGGGGCCCAAAAACAAACCCCCTGTCACTGCCCCCGGGGCCATTTCCAGGGGCCCATTACACCCCTTTCACTGGGCCCGGGGCCAAATCCCAGGGGCCCCCTTTTTAACCCCCCCCGTCCCCTGCCCCCCGGACCATCTCCAGGGGCCCATTACCCTCCTGTCACTGCCCGGAAAACCCTTTTCCCGGGGCCCTTTTTCACCCCTTTTGTCCCCTGCCCGCAAAACCCTCTCCAGGGGCCCAATTAACAAACCCCCTGTCACTGCCCCCGGAACCCAACCCCCAGGGGGCCCCTTACAACCCCCTTCAAATGCCCCGGGACCATCTCCCGGGGGCCCATTAAACCTCCTTCCACTGCCCGGGAAAACCCTCTCCAGGGGCCCAAAAATTTTCCTGTCAAAAGCCCGGACCAAACCCCAAGGGGGGCCCAAATTTCATGTCCTGGGCAAATGCCCGGAATTCCCCCTCCAGGGGCCCATGACATGTCCTGTCACCCGGGCCCGAACCCCTTTTCCAGGGGCCCCTTTCACCTCCTGTCCCAAGCCCGGGCCAACTCCAGGGGCCCCCTTTCACCCCCCTTCACTGCCCTACCACTCCAGGGCCCATTTCAAAACCCCCTGCAAAGGCCAAACCCTCTCCAGGGGCCCATTACAAAACCCCTTTCACTGCCCCGGGGGCCCTCTTTCCCGGGCCCCCTTAAAACCTCCAGCCCCGCCCCACCATCTCCAG
>JAODAL010059885.1:0-21207 GCA_025379985.1 Phyllomedusa bahiana
CGGGCCCTTAAATCGCTTCTCTCAAAGCGGGTCCATCCTCCGTCGGGGCTGATCAGCAATGTCTTTGGTTAAAAAACCCGGGGTAGAGGGGACTAGGGGGAAATTTATTTTTTTTATTTGACTGGAAGGGGTTCGGCCCGAAGAAAGATGTGGACCGAGGAAACACCGGCCCCACATTTTTCAGAAATTTCTCCACTCTAAAAAGAAGGGGTTTCCCGGGGGGGGGGGGGTACTGTCACGGATCCCCCTGCGACCTTGTCCCGGTCCATGCACATCCTCCCCACTCGAGCGCCCCCCGCCCCCGCCGTCGGCGGGGTCCGCTATCCCCGCCCCGGGCCCCCAGTGACTTACCCCCCCGCCCGCCCCGTCCGTCTCAGTCTCCCCGGCGTCGCGGCGCCGCCCCTTAGGGGCGGGCGCCGCAGTCTGAGATTTAAAGGCAGTGCCCGGTAATTGGCCTTGCCGGCACGCTCCATTTTGCCCAGCCTTTTCCCAGGGGCCTTTTCCCGGATTTTTTAGTGCTCTGCCTTTTGGGGAAAAGCTTTCAGAAAGCCTTGTCTCCCCTACCCCGTGTACCGAACCCTTTGCTTCCGTTTTCGACCCCGATCCTTGCCCCCTGCCTGACCTTCTTGCCGGGCCCCACTAGGGCCTGACTGCCATTCTTACCTCGCCTACCCTTGGCCGCCCCCGAGGCAACCCCCCAGGGGTATGACTGTGGACTCCCGCCGCAGCAACCCTTTCCCCTTTTTGGGCGGGGGGCTCGGGTGAATACCGGGCCCCTTTTTGACCCACTCCCGGGTTGGGCTTACGCCTCCCCGCGGGGGCCAGCGATCCACCTCAAGACCGTTACAAGTTTTCTGGGTAAGGAAGGGAGTGATGGGTTGCCACTTTATCGAAGGTTTTGGTTTTTGGGGATATGCAGTGACCTAGAAACACAAAATCGTTTGGGCCCCCACTTATTTATCCTTGGGAAACCCTTTCAGTTGAGAGCACCAATCTGCAGCGGGTAAGATTTTCCTTCCAATTTCAGGGGCTTCCTCCCAAAGAAATCATCGACATACGAAGAAGGGGTTTCCTCAGGGTTGGTGGCTACCCATGGTTGTAGAGAACTTTTATAGCCTGAGTAAACTGATTTTGGGGTATTCTGGCCCTTGAGGTGTCCGGGTCCAGGTGAATTGAATCCCTGAAAGGTTTAAAAAAACAAAAAAATTACTGACATCTTTTAGAAGGGGACGCTGAAGAAAGCATTAGTCAATCAATAACTTGAAGCAGGGGCTGAGGGGGGGCTCTTGGGGAAAAAAGAGTGTTGGGGTTGGAACCCCTGGTTTTTCCGGTTTGTGGCCCATTAACACTCGGAATCTTGCCCAATCGATACCTGCGGGTTTTCCCTTTCTTTGGGCTTTTTTTTTTTACAGGGAAAAAAAGGGGGGTTGCAGGGAGAAATTTTAGAACAAACCCCTGTTTTAAAAAAACTTTTTTGACTTCCCGGGGGGGGGGCTCCAGTAAGGCCGCATTTTACCTGGCTCCGACCCCCGGCGAATCCCCAAAAAATTCGGGGCCCTCCCTCCCCCAGGACCCCAAAATCCCCAGAGACCCCCCTGAGAATTGGTGCAGCTGATTTCGGGGGCTCTTTTGAAACCCGGATCCCCGGGGGGACCCGGGTTGGGCGGCTTTGTGAGCAGCGAGAGGGGGGGTTTGGGGGGCCCGGGGAGGGGCCCAAATCCGGGACCCCCCCTTGGGGGGCCGGCTGCTGAAAGGCTAAACGACGGCCTGCCCCCCGTTCCCCCCCCCACATACATCGGCCGGGGTTGGGGGCCCCCAAAAAGCAGCCCGGGGCCCGTGTGTTAAGGGGGGGCCCGGGGGGCCCCCCTTTACGGGGGTTACCTGTGAGGGGTGGACCCCGGGGGGAGGCCCCTCGCCCCGGAAAGTCCCCCGGGGGGCAGAAAAAACGCGGCAGCGCCGCGAGTGAGGAGCCGTGACGATCGGCTCAGCGGGTGACCCCGGGCCCGGGGTTCCTAAAAGCACAAGAGAGGTCGGCAGCCCTGGACAGGGCGGATTCAGCGAGGGACTTCCCCGCCCCTTTCTTTCCCCTTCCCGGGAAAAGGGCCCACTTTGAGGGAGGACGCAGCCCCCTGACGAGGAGCCCCGGGGGGGGTGGTTTTTAGCCAAGACCCGGCGGGGCTCCGAAGGGGAGGGGACCGGAAGGGGGGGGGAGCCCGGAGGAAAAGGCAAAAGGAAAAAAAAAAAAAAAAAATTGGGGGGGGGGGGGGGGGAAATTTTTTGGGGGTTTTAAAGGGGAGGGTTGCCGGGTGGTTTAGCGGGGTGCTGGGGGACGCTGTTTTAAGGGACTGGGCAAATGGGGCGAAAGAAAAGAAATTCCCCCCCTGGGGGGGAAAATGGGGGAAACTCTGTGACCCCCCTGCAGGGGCCCCCCACAGTGCTGTAAAGGGGGGGTTAACGCTGCCTGAAAGCCCCTTCTTTCCGGGGCCCTTGCAGCTCCCCCCCCCGGGTGGTCTGCACGTGAAAGGGGTTTGGGGGAGGGCCCTCCCCCGGGCCCCCAAAAACAGGGCCATCCCTGGCTAGCGGGCCCAAAAGTTAAAACCCCTGCCTCGGCCACGTTTGGATTTTGGCCCCATCTTTCCCCACTGGGCCCCCCCTTCCCCTCATTCTCGCACTTGCATGTGTTTTTGTGGCATTTGGGTGGGCTCTGTAGTTTTCCCCCCTAAGTAAAAAGCCCCAAATTGTTTGCCCTGCTGTTTTTTTGCCCCCATCTCACATACGGCTTATATTCCTGTGGCTGCTGGGGTTTTTGTCCCCCTACCATCTCAAAAAAGGCCCTTCTCTCAATCCCCACCCTGCGGGTTCTATAAAGTGACTTGTGCACGATTTTTAAAAATTTGAAAAACCCGACTGGGGGGTTTGTGGGCCATTTTACTGCCCCTCCCGCACAGCTGCGCTCCCTCGAATCCCTTGTCTACTGCCTTCCTGTCACTAATGTTCTAGGTTTACTGGCCCACACAAAATTTGCCTGCCCTTTTTACGATTGGGGTTTTCATTGCATTTTTTGTTTTAATTATTTGCTGCTTTTTTCTAGTAAAGTTAATTTTTGTAATAGGGTTTGCAAATTCTGCCTCTATGGGGTTTAAGTGAAACCATGTCGGGCCTCCCGTGCACCCCCGGGGGTCGTTTTTTTGTTTCCCTTTAGTTTCCCGGGCGGGCCGGGAAACCGGCACTTTTTTTTCCTCCAGAACAGCTGGGGTGAACCCCGTTTTTCTGATATAAAAAACCTTAACCTTCTCCTGAAAACCCCTGGGGGAAATCCCCCCTTGTCAGGGGGCCTCGGGCCCCGGCTGCCTGTCCTTTTCCCCCGTCAGGGTAAAAATGGAAAAATTTGTAAATAAGCTCTCACCGCACGGGAAAAACCCGCTTTTCGGCCTAAACCCCCCCAGGCGGGGCCCCAAAGGGCCACCTGCTACCCCCTAAGCGGGAAAAAAGAAAAAGGCCGGCACTCAAGTCCACCCCTGGGGCACCCGCCCCCACCATGGCCAGCAACCCCATCCCCCCAAAGGACCGGGAACCAGGGGGGGGAAAGGGTCTCCTCCCAACGTCCTCCCCCCTCCTTGCTGTGGGCCCCAGACCTTCATCATCCTCTGCGGGGCCTTGGGCAAGAAGCCCTCCAATTTCTTTTTCCCGGCCCTGGACCGCCGCATGGACCTATGCAATCGCCCAAATGGACCGCCCGCATCGACCTTATACAGTCTCTTTTAAAACCCCAGCGCTGTCGCAGATAACGACGAAGCAAAAAAATTTCAAAGGGATCTGGACCCGGGGTTCAGCGCCCTATCGAGACAGCGGTGTAAAGGGTTTAGAAGAGGCTTCAAACATTGGCCCAGGAGACCTTTAAGGCGCTGCGGGAAAAAATTTGGACGACCTCGAGAACCCGAAAGGGGAAAAACCTGGGGTTCATCGGCATCCCTGAATCATTTGCCCCTGAATCACGGGCAACGAATCTGGTGGGGGAAATTGGGCCGGACCCCTAGCTCTGGACCTTCCAAATCCCCCCTACAGGTGGAAAGATGAAACTGGTTTGGGGTCCCAGATAAAAGGGAAGGCCCGCCCCGGGCCCCGGGGTGATAGCCCCTTTCCAAACACTGGTCTGTCAAGGAGCAATTTTGCGGGCTATCGAAGATGTCGGGGGGGTACGGGGGGCCGGTGAAGGATTCTTTTCTTTCAGGATTTTCTCCAACAAAGTGTCCCCTAAGGGGAAGAGCATTCATCCAGTCGTAGCTACCTACCCCAAAACACAACATCAGTTTTTCAGCGCTCTTTTCCCGGGGAAAAAGCTCAAGGTTTGGACAATGGCAAAAATGATAATTTTTCAAACCCCCGGGAAAAGGGGGCGTCCAGACGTTTTTTTACAGAAAGGCTGGAGAATAGCGGGAGGAATTTTCTCTCGGTCCCCCCGGGGAAAACCAGCCGAGTCCCTTAATCTTGGCCCGGAGCGCCTTTGGACCCCCTTGGGAGATTTCGCTATTGCGTTTAGCGCTCCCTTTGGGGCCATGGGCTGCAGGGGTTCCCACAAACCGTGGGCATTTTGGTCTCCCGTTTTTAAATCTTTTTTAAAAAATTTTTTAAAAAGGATGTTTAAAAAACTTTTTTTGGGGTTCCCGCCGCCCTCTGACTACATGCCCGCCTGGTCTGCCCCCCGGGGGATGACTTTTAAATTTCGCCATTTCCCCCCCCCCCCCCTTCTGGATGGGGAAAGCGTCGCTGGGCCCGCTTGGAACCACCCCAATTTACGGTTGTTCTCCTGCGGTTTCCCCTTTTTTTTGGGATGCGGGATATGGAGACGCCCCCTACCCCCCTGGGTTTCCCCCCCGGCTCCGCAAATAAATGCCCTTTTTCCGGGGAACTTTGGGGGTTTTTTTTAATATTCCAGAAAAACGCGGGACGAGTCCTACCCCAAACCCCCAAAAGCTAAAAGGGGGACATTATATCCCTACAAAAAACCCCTTTGGGAAAAGGCAGATAATTTCGGTGCCCCTGGAGCCCGGGGATCCCCCCGGGGCTGGCTAATTAAAATGTAAGGAAAACCCGTGGGGGTCGGGATATACTTTCGGGCTGGGCTAGTTTTAGCCATTGCGATCAGTTTTATCGACGAGGCAGCAGATTTTTTAAAAATTTAAGAATAAAGTTTTCCAAACCCGGGTGACAACTTTGGTCAATCTCTACGCCCCCAAAGCTCCCAAAAGCCCTTCTTTTTCCCACATCACCAATTTTTTTTTCAAACCCGGGGGGCATGACAAATTTTAATTTTTTGTGGGGGATTTTTAAAGTGGCGCCAAACCCCACTTGGAAAAGATCCCGGGGCGGGGCGGGCCCGCAGGACCCCCGGGCAATTCCCCGATTTACGTACCCCAAAGGACCAAACCTGGACGTTTTTTGACCCCCGGCGGCTCCTGAACCCCCCTGGGCCGATCTTTCACTTTTACTCGGCTGTTCATGATTCGTTTTTTGAGGATTTTACTGGCTCTGCTGTCTAAGACTCTCCACTCGATGGGACTGCGAAACCCGATCTCCACCCCATTACTAACTCGGCCCATGGTCCCCTCCCCTTATTCCCTTTGCCTTTTCCCGGGTGGGCCCTCCAAGGGGAGGGTTTATGG
This sequence comes from Phyllomedusa bahiana, assembly GCA_025379985.1. Lineage (NCBI taxonomy): Eukaryota > Metazoa > Chordata > Amphibia > Anura > Hylidae > Phyllomedusa > Phyllomedusa bahiana. Next base: position 5,664 of record JAODAL010059885.1, read on the forward strand.
GGATTCCCCCCCGCAAACTGTACGAATCAGAAAGACTTCCCAGCCCTTTTTTAAAAATACAATGGTTTTCAGTTTCTATCAGAAAAAAGGCACGCCGGGGGTTCGCCCCTTTCTCTGGCTCACCGCGAAGGCGGTGTTGCGCGGGCCCCAATAATCAGCCCATAAAGAGCATTTAAGCGCAAAGGGCAAAGAATTTACAAGTTTTTGAAAGGTTTTCATGAGGGCTTGCGTGCCCCCCCACGCGGATTCGCAACTTGTCCTTCGGCGCAAACAAAAACGGGGGTTTAAAAAGAAACCCCGGACCTTTTGAAAAAACCCTTTCCCCTTTAAAGGGCACGCGCGCTGGCAAGGGAAGGCCACCCAGAATCGATACTACGGTTGGGGGGGGGAAAAGGCAGGGGAAGGGTGTTGGCTACATGAAATGCCATGGAGGCCCAGGCCGCCGATAGCAGCTTTTTTAAATGCCCCGAAACAGGTGCCATCCTGAAAGAAAGCGATAGCCCTAGAGGAAGCTTTTGTGGCCTATTTCGAGTCCCTAATAGCGCCACCCCTTTTGATGCGGGGCCGGGTTTCGGAATTCTTGGAATCGGTGCGTACTCCAGGTTTTTACCGATGATCAACGCTCCAGTAGAGTTGGGCATCCCCCATGGAGGAGGTCTCGGGGGCAATCAAACCCCCCTTGGCGAAAGGTTTAAAACGCCAGGGCCCGACGGCTACTCGGCGAATTCTATAAAAACCTGAAAAACCCGAAAATTGTCCCCTATTTAACCCAACTATTCAAAGATGTCTACATCCGCCTGTCCCGATAAAACTCCTTTTTTTATTCCAGACGGGGGCTGCTTTCTGAAAGGGGGGGGAAACCCTGGTCTTTAAAAGTCAAACCGGGGCCCTAAACTTGCTGAACCAGGATTTAAGCTCCCGGCCAAAAATTTTTGGCGAACCGACTTCAGAAATTTTTGCCTGCCATTTCGCATCCCTGCCGTCGGGTTTCGTCTCTAATCGACACTCGACCCGGGGAAAGGGGCGATTGGGTTAGGCGGCGGCAACCGCGGCACAAGACCCTGGCCAACCGGTTGGGCCATTTCTGTTAACCTGGAAAGCGGAGAAAGGGTTTTGACAAAGGGCTCCTTGGGCCCTTTCCCGGCGGCCACACTGGGGAGGCGGGGGGGTTTGGGGCTGTGTTCATGTCCTTCCTGTCCCCCCCATGCAGCAAACGCGGGGCACCCGGGCCCCACTACTGAATGGGCCCGGGCATTCCTCTTATTGATCTGTTTCCCAGGGGGCGAAGCAGGGACCCCCCTTTTGCCAAATTTTATTTAATTCTCTAAACGACCCTTCTTTACCACGTCACCCAGGGCTCAAAAAATTTTTGGGGGAAAAAGCTAAATGATGCGAGATAAAGGCGGGGGCCCCAAAGCGGGGCGACTTGTTTTCTGAAAAGGTTTTCCAACCCAAAACCACCCTTTGGGGGACATGCTTTCAGGATATTTTTAAAAAGGGAAGGGGGGGCCCCTCAGGGTACAATAACAAAAGTTGATAAAAGTGGGGGCCTCCTACTTAGAGGGGCCGTCGCGTCCCTTATGGGCCCCCCTCTCATCATATTTCCCCCTGGTTTCCTTTCCAGCTTTAAAAAAAAATTTTGGCATCCCCCATTTCCCGGGGACCCGGGGGTTAAAAAAAATACGGAGAAAAATCTGCAGATACTGACGGCCCCTTCAACAAACCCTCAAGAGATGGGAGACCATCCCCCTATCCTTTTTGGGGGGGGCCCAACCCGCTTTAAAAAGGTGGGGTGGCCCCGCCTCCCGTATTTATTTAATTGCTTCCAATATATCTTTTTTTTTAAACCCAGGGGGGAAAAGTCATAAACGCCCCTTTTTTCGAAAAATTTTTTGGGGGGGGAAGGGGCCCGCATTTTTCTTCAATTCTTTACCAGCCCCGCTTCTTGGCTTTCTCGGTTTCCTTTAAAATTTAGGTAATACCAATTTAGCACCCCGGGACGATATCTTGCGGACTGGGGGTAGGCCCCCAAATGTGTTCACCACGAGGGTGGGTGGACGGTCCCGTTTTTTGGGCCCGGGTTTTTCTCTTTCAAATTTCTTTCATTTACCATATGCGGGGGCTTCCGTAAAGATGTTTGGAACAACGTCCTTCTTATGCCCCGGGAAAGGAGGGATGGGAAAAAGATCAGAATGTGAAGGGCCTGTCACCAGACCACTCGCTTTATCATCCTTAATCCCCCGAAACCCCCGCTTTTAATGGGTCCCCACAAAGGCTCGTTCCCCGGGAGCTGCATGACAGGGGCTTGTCCTGCCCCCATGCAATGGGTGGGGCCCGGGCTGCAGAGGGGCCCCCACTCACTTAGGAACTTCCGTCACAGTTTTTCCGGGGCCTCCCAAATCCCCTTTTTTCACTTATTTTCCAGGTAGCAGCTTTTAAGCTCCGTCCTCCCCCCAATCAAAGGGGGGAGAATGGAGTTTAGAAAATTTTTTTTAAAACTGTGGTGAGACCACCGACGAGACGCTCTTTATCTCTCGGGACTCTACAGATATCTGCTAGAACACATTGATTATGCCCCAAAACCCCTTACAAACCCCGCCGCTGGGGGCAGGCCCGGGCCCAAACCCCGACCCGGACTAAACTGCGGGCACCTTTCAATTCCCAAAAGTTTCTTCCAGGGATCTCGAAACATTGAGATTCCCCAAGGGGGGCAAATAATGGGCCCATCTAACGCCTTAAGGGGACATAGAAAAAGGGGGTGTACACTTCAAGTAAGTGCTTCAAGGTGTGACCCCGCTGGAAACTGATCTTTAAACCCAAAGCCCTTGGGAGTGTCCTAAAACCAACAATACTGGGCGGGGTGGCATCTCAGTTTGGAAAGATACCTCGGGGGGCATTTAAACCCCCCCCCGCAATGGGCCCCCCCTTTGGGGTTTTTAGATACTGAGACCGGGGGCACATACCCGAAGGGGAAAAGCTTTTGCACGTTTCTTTCACCCGCGGCGCAAAGGCAATTTTTCAGGGGTGGGCCAGCCCGGGGAGCCCAATAGACAACTTTTTTTTTTGTAAGACCTTTTTTTGGTTTAAAAAAGGAATGGGTTTAGGCCTCGCCGAAAGGAAACAAAAAGTTTTTAAAAACTTTTTTGACTTATGGCAGAAGGTGAAAGAAAACACGTCGGCCCCGATTTTGGGAAAAAGATTCGATTTCCCGTTTTGGAAAAGACAGGGTGGTACCTGGCTCAAAAAGCTAGGGGGGGGCGAAACCAAAATTTAACCCCTTTGGGGCCCGGAGGGTTGCCTGAAAGGGGGTTTAGACATGGAAACCCTACTTTTACTTTAACTACTTTCCTTTCCCGTCGATACCCTCTAACTTTTAGTGTGGCAAAGAAACTGGGGTAGGGGGCCCTTTCCCGAATTGACCACAAAAGGGGGGGGGGGATGCTGGCGAGGTTTTTGGAGGGCAGTGGCGGGTTGGGGGATAAATCGGACGAGTTGTTTTGTTGGATTTGAATTGTTTAACCCCCTTTGGGTTTAATTTATATCTCTTCCCTCATTTTCCTATGTGAATTTCTGCCCCCAAAAACTTGAAATTTTACCTTAAACCAAATAGTCCATTTTATTTCCTGTTTACAAGGTTTTAAAATTTTTTTTTCATCGGGCCAAAATCAATCTATTGTGATTCTATGTTTTGGAAAAAGGGGGAAAAAAATTTAAGTCCTTTACAACTAACTGTCTGCCTGCGTCAGCATAACTGCAAGGTGATATTATTGTTTGATTCTTTGTTTTATTTTATTGAAGATTCATAATAAAAACAAGTTTAAAAAAAAAAAAAAAAAGAGACTGTTTTTGACCCTTTTCAGTCCATTTTTCTTGACTAGTTTTGAGGGAAATACTGGGGGAGTCGGAAAGGAGACTCCATCTTTCAGGTCACAGCAGGTGGAACAGGAAGGAGACCGACATCATCTGGCCCCTGTGACCAAAGTCCTGGAGGGGGGTTTAAAAATACGATGAATCAAAAATAAAAAGGGCTTGGACAAAGACATCATCAGAATAGGGAGGGCCTTCAATGCACATCGGTAAATGCCCCCACTTTTCCGACCCCGGATCCTGAAAATTAAGCTCCATCCCTTCAGAGGAGAACGGGATTTTGGCCCGCATCATTGAAGTAAATCTGCTCCCAACAGATTAACTGGCGGGGTGTCAAAACAAGGAAACGGTCATCAGGTCAGGAAAGGGACCGCATTAATTGGTACGTGGGGGGCGACTATTCCCGGGGACCCTCAACCCCCAATACAATTTAGGGATCGGGGGAGTTTGGGACTCGGAGAGGTTTCCCTCGCTGCAATTACAGAGGTGGCCGCACCAGTATCCCCCAAAAAAGTAGGGGGTGCCCTCCCACAGGAATAGTCACTCCCCATGGGCCTCACGACTCCCCACCTTTTGGAAAGGGGGCACCACTGGCCACACCCTCATTGGGACCCCTCCCCTTGGTAGGCTGCTGTGTTGCTGATTTTGTGGCTGTGCCGGAATGGAACGGCAAATCTTTGTAATGGCCCCAACCTGTTTACATCTCCGCAGATTGGTGGCTCCTAGGGTTTCTTGGGGGTGGCGAAAAGGGGACATGGCCTACAATTTTCGGGGGCTGGGGCACACTAAACCATCACGGGTTTTAACGCTTTCTTTTTCCCCTTTCTTTTTCCTATCTTTGGGTTAACCCCCCTTTTTTAATCCCTTTACCCCTGCCAGGCTTCTTTGTACTTGGCCCAAAAGCTCCGGTCTTGTAGCAGGGCCCAACTCTTGAGGTCAACTTCTAAGCCTCTATCAGGGCTCTCACTAGCAAAAAAACATTGGTTTTTAGATAGAGAACCCTAGGTCCCATATGCTGGGTCAATTTCCTGCAAAAACTCTACGCTTCTCCGGCTCTTGGTACATCCTGCAAGTGTGGCTTGGGCACTTTGGCAGGGCTGTGCCCGATTTTGAGCTGGGCACAAAAGGGGAATCCCGACCAAAAGAAAATATATCAAGCCCCAAAAGGGTTTAGATATTTTTGGATTGGGGGAGGGAATCATCAAGGTTCTGACAAGCACCCGGGGCTCAAATCTTTCCAATTAGCCCCATAGATTTTCCGGTTTTGTGACAACTTTTTTTTAAAATGAAAGGGGAAATTTTATGGGGGCTGCAATTTTTTTGGAAGGCAATCATCTGTTTGGGGGGAAATGCAACATACAACGGGGGAGGGGGAGGCTGTTGAGAACTCAGCGGGCCCTGACTTTTCACTTTGGGGGTCTGGGTACATGGGGGGACAGGCTTTATGCCTGTATCGGGGGCTCCATTTTCTATGGAAAATCTCAAGAGCCATACCCTCTTTCACAAGAGCATCTGTAAGCCCTGGTGTGGAAAGAAACAATCCTAACCTCATCTAAATTAGACATTTCTCATTTTTGGTAATTAAATTTGAAGATGCCATTACAGATGAACTATATACATCATTTTAAGGAAACTTATAAAGACCTGAGGGAAGATTAAGTGGGAGGGTGAGATGGACTGTCCTTGTCACCTGTCCATCCCTTCTAGTTACTCATCAAAAGTTAAAGAAATTGGGTAAATAGCAGATGTGAGCTGGGTAGTTTCATTGTCATCATCCTTAACGCTGGTAAATTGGACCCACAGCATGAATCATGATAACATACAAGGAAGATCTCCTGCATGAGGGAGAATAGCGGACCCGGTCATCTATATCCCCTTTTCTCTGAGATAGATACCTTACCAATCTTGTTGGTTCTGAGCCAGTTTTTCATATAAGGGTCTTCATTTGCCAATTCCCCTCTCGGCCCTCGATGCACAATTGGGCATTGGGCAGAGGTTAACTATGGCTTCGACCTATGGGTCAGAATATCCAATGTCCTATGGAAAATAGCACTTGTCCACCAGTTAGCGTTGGCATCATGCAACTAAGCTTAGGATCCCATTTTTCTTTCGTTGTAGACACCACCTGGAGAGGTGTACAAATGATCTAGGAAGCAAACCCATCACCGGAAATCCCCCCTGCTAGGTACGGGAGGTGGACTACTGCACTTCGGGTTCATCACCCCCTCCAGAGGTTCCGGGGCCTTTGGGCGGGCAGAGGGGCGTTTCCTTTGTGTCTCAGCACCTCCTACAACCATGAATGGTACAGGGGGCGGTGGATCGGGTGCTGGGGGCGGTGTTCTGGGGTGTGACTACAGGGACCTCTGGGGAGGGACAACAGCAGGACGGTCCACTGATAAATACTGTCCTTGGGATGTAACCATGGGGTTTAGGGGGGCGGGCTAGGGGCGGTTCTGGACTAGCCCTTAGGGGGGCAGCGTCTTGGTGCCCCACAACTCCTACAAATCTGCCGCACCCCATTAGGGATTTTGCGTTCCACATGCACTACAGGTCCACCCCTAGGTTCCGCCAGCGCCGCCATTATAGGGCGGGTGGCGCTCAGTGGCTTCTTTACACAAACTATCGCTTTTACAAAACGCACTTTTCATATAACCATACAGTTTGTCATCATTATCATCTCGCCCCTGCCTCCTACTTCACAAAAACCTTCCTTTTGCAAACATTTGGGCCACTCGGAGGTGAGCTGTGCCATCTCAGCCATCCCTTTTATCGGACAATTTTCCCTCAGAAACTCTCATTATCTCTGCCAATTGGATGGCCTGCGATCTGCCTTCTTTGCAATCCCACCAAATTTATACATTTTACATGCATTTGTAACATACCTTTTTCCTTCTTTCCTACAAACAATCTCCTTAACAGTCTCTGCCTCTTCAGGCAACTTATGCTCTTTAGAAACAGATTAAACATTTTGGTGTTTACTATGTTTGGGGAGTCTCCAATCTCTGACAAAAGACAGTACACAGCCGTGTGCCACCGCCTGTGCCGAGATCCGGTCTCACAACACAAAGGATTCTGATCAAAATAATAAAAATCCTAACTAAAACCAACAATAGTCTCCCACCTTGGTTGCCACAATGTGGGACACGTATCCTCCGGCCTTTGTCAAATCATATATATATATATCTATATATCCCGGAAACGAATCCCTAGTGAATTAGTCCGTCCGGACCCACTGAATATTCTAGTAGTAATCACAGATCTTGTCCTAAATTACCGGAGAGACTCCTTTGCCATCAACAATTAACCTTGGAGACTGTCGAGGTTCCCACTATATTGCCACCAACCATACCGGGCAAGGGTGTTCGTGACTAAAAAAAACAGTGACATTCCCGAACTACTGGAAGTCACGAGCAAAACAAAATTCGGACGTTGGCGGGCTGGATCCAAACGTTTTCTAGGTCTATGTCACTTATTGTGACCACCCGCGGACCAGATGCACAGTCAATCTACTTAACCGGCGAGAATCAAATGGCCAACGGGCAGTTAGATACACATAGATGTATTGTAAGAACTCACGTGACTTTTAGAGGCTGCGTCCTCATTTTGTTCCTCCGGTCTTCGAGACGGCTTCTCGGCAGTGTTCGCGTCCTTAGGGTTGGGTCCTGGATCCGCCTCGGCCACGCCCCCACGTTGGGCGCCAAAGTTCGGGGGTCGTTTGCCAAACACTGGGGGGTCACCAGTCCGTTTGTCCATGGTACTCCAAATTACGATCAGGGTACACGTATCGGGCGATAGATTAGAAACTTGAGTCCAGACACAGCGTTCTGGTTCAATCTAGTTCATGTTCCAGTGTTTTAACAATACAATGCATTCCACCAATATAATTTATATGATCAGTAATCAAGCAAGCGCAGGCGCACGATGGAGCGGAGAGGAACAGATGTATGTCCTATTTAGGGCAGCTTCTGAGTAAAAAGTCTCTGGGATTGCAATTAGTCGAAACTCGCAGTGATTTCAGAAAACGAAACTTAAGGGAAGGGAAATGATAAACCAGATGTCACATACTGGACCGCAACCATCATTAATTTGCTTCATATTGTGCTGTATCTTCTCGACAAAAAGGGGGTTCCCCCCCTTTTTGTTTGAGATGTCATTTAAGGGGGAAAAGTTTGGGGATTTCAAATTAATTTTTGTTTTGCATGTTATTTCCAAACCTCTTAACCCTAACGTAGGGAAAAAAAAAATGGATTGCGCTGGCTTCCCCCAATCGGGGAAACATGTGGAGGGTGGAATTCCAGTGTGTTGCCACGTCAACAATGAGCCCGGTTGACGGGGAGGCCGAGATGAACCCCTGACAACGCAGCACGGGGGGACAAAGCGGGGTTTGGGGAAGGCGGAAAGTGCGAATCGGGCCCTAGACCCTTCTTCGCAAGGCATTTTCCAGCCCGGGGGTAGTGTTTAAAAATTTCTGGACGACAAGGGTTTTCATGACATGTCCCGGAAAAGGGATGTGCCCCGGCCCCTTTCGATCTTAAGGGGGCCATAAATTTCGCCATTATCGCACCCCCTTCCCTGGCCAAGGTTTTTTTTCCCCCACCCCGGCCCCGGGGTTTCCTCATTCCCTTTGAGGCCCCACAGTCCTCCCCCTGGGGTGGCGGTTCCAAGTCAGATTAATTTAACACCCCCCGGGGTGTCTTGGGCACTGATGCCCCCCAGAGGTTTGGGGGGAAAAGAGCCCGCACCCCCCCTTTGGGGTTTTTTTGAAGGGCTCCCAACGACCCTGAGAGCCCCGGTCCCCCCCAGAGCCATCCCCCAGCTCACCAGTAAAGCTGCCCACGGGAGATATAGCGGCCCTTTGGCCGTTGCTTACTAGCCAGTTTTCGGGGGTTTGAGGATGGATTTTTCCCGGACACAGATGCGAAACCGGCGTTTGGGAAAATTTTAAAGAGGGCCATGGGGGGGCCCGGGGCAGGGGGGCTTTTCTGGCAAAAAAATCCCTTGTGGGGCCATGGGGGTATTGGGGGCGGGCGAGGGCCATGAGTGGGGGAAACCCCATCTGTGTCACCAGAGGGAAAAAAGGAAACTTTTCCCAAGGCCAAAACCCGGGCCCAATGCCGCCATTCGGCCCTTTTGGTTTTTGGGGGGTTTGGGGTTTAAAAGTGTTTCTTCTGCCCCCAAAACCGGGAAAGGGAAAAAAAAGGTGGCGCTAGGACTGGCCGCTGTACGGCGTTGCAGGTGTAAAAAGGGGGGGGAAGGAGAATGGGTAGGAGGGGTCTTGTGGTGATGGGGGGTTACTCGGGGACGGTGGGGGGTTTGAAGGGGGGGTGACCCCGGGTTTCAGACTTGAGGAAAAGGGCAGTTTGGGGATGCTTGGTGGTGGGGGGGGGAGGAGGAGGCGGGAGACAGAGGGTGTGACAAGGGTTTTGGGGGGCCGGCGTGGGTTTGGTTTTTTTTGGCAAGTGTTCCCTCCTTTTAAATATTGTGTTTTGACATTTTTGGTGGTTTTTAAAACCACTTAAGGTTCTTGCCTTTTATTATGGTTTAGGGCAAAGGCGGCTTATAAAATTCGGGGTGAACAGAGGTTTGGGTTTTCAAAGAAGGCCCAGGTTTGAAAAGGTCCGGGGCCTTTTTTGGGACGGGGATAAGCGAGGAGGGGGGGTTTTTGCGCTGACCGTGGCTGGGGGGAATTATTCAGCGGGACTTCTGGGGACCCCCCCTCCCCCCCTTTTTTGTGGGGGGGGCCCGTATTGACACTACCCCCGTCTTCCTTGCCCAATGATAAAGCACTCGAAAGCAAATTTGCGGAAAAGCCCAGGATGGTCCGCAATTTTCCTTTAGCCCTTAAATCATCTTCAACACAGGGGATTGGTGTCCTGACTTTCTGCATCCGGGAAGGGGGGGCGGGTTTAACAAGAAAGGGGGGCCTTGAAAGGCGTTCCCAAACCCCCGGGGGTTTTTTTGCGATTGCCCGGTTTCCCTCCTCCTTGTTTGGGTTTCAGAAACTGGGCTTCAGAGCGACTAATTTCCTCTTGATCTTTTAAAATTTCTGCCCCAAAAACGCATTTTGTCATAAAAGGGGTTTCCCGGGAAATTTGGATTATCCAATGGTGGGACACAATTTGGGAAAATTTTGGGCTCCCTTCTTTTTGGGCGGATGCTGTTGATGTTTGATGACAAATTTTGGGGCCCGGGGGGGCCTGCGAGGACGAGGGGTAAGACTGTTTGATGCGGGTTGCTTTTAACCCCTTTTAAAGGGGACAGTTTTTGGCGAGGGATGTTCGTTATTTAAAAATTCACAGGGCCCTAAAACCAGCGAAAAGGGCCCTGCCCGGCCCTGAATGGGGATCCGTGGCATGCGTTGTTGTCCCCAGCACGGGAAGGAGCACCTTTTCTCTCTTTCCCTTTCTACCCCATGTTTTTTAAACCCCTTTTGCTCGTTACCCCAGTTTTCGCTCCATGTTCGGGAAATATAAAAAATTTGGGGAAAGGTAATGGAAATTTTTGGGGAAAGTTCTTTTTTAAAAGCGGAAATACAAGCTATTCTCAAACCCTCTAATAAAAAACAAAATTGCTGGTTCAAATTTAACTGAAAGGTGTTATAACAAATCTGGAGGGGCAAAACGTCCAAAAAAAGTATTGTTATTTTTTTGGTTATAAAACGGAAATTTTTTGCATTTTTAAATTTCATTTTGGTAAATTATAAAATTGCTTTTTTAAGTTTACGTGGTTGGCTTAAAATGAAAAAGGGCTGGGTGTGCAAGTCAAAAAACATTTAACTTTTTATTTTTTTCGTAGGGAAAACGGTTTTTTTTTGAAACCTTTTAAAATTTTCACCTGTGGTAAATTATAGAATTGCTTTTTTTAAGTTTTTCGTGGATGCTGGGGCTATAACAATGCTGGGTGGTGAAAAATGTCAAAAAAAACGAAAAGTTTTTGTTTTGTATGATACACGGTATTTTTGCCCCTTTAAAATTTCCCCTGTGGTGAATTTTAAAGCTTTTTTAAAGGGAATTTCCGTGGTTGCGCGTCAAAAAAACAAACCGGGGTTGTGCAAAATTCAAAAAAAAACAAATTTATGTTTTTTTTAAAATAAACGGTTTTTTTTGCCCCTTTTCAATTCCCTGTGGTGAATATGGGTTTCCCCTGTTTTAAGATTTACGTGGATGCTGCGTCAATGAAAAAATGTGGGGGGAGCAAAAGTAAAAAAAAACAGGTTAACTTAGGGTTTTTCGTTATGATACAGGGTATTTTTGGAAAAACAAAAAAATGTGCGGGACTACAAAAATTGCTGGATTGTAATGTAACTGGAAGGTGGGTATATCAACAGTCACAGGGGGTAATGGGTTAAAAATTAAAAAGAACCCCATATCTGAAAAGGGGATATGATAAAAAAAAGTGGGTTTTGCACCTAACCCAAGGGACCTGCAGTTCAAGAAATGATGTGTATTAAAATAAGGGTTTAGGTGCCCCCCTTTAGGAAATATTTCAATAGCAAAAATTTTTTAATTTTTTTAAAAATTTTCCAATACAATGTCTACAATAAGTCTTGGTGAAATTTTTTCCCGTTTTCTTTTTTAGTAGAGTTTGGGCTTTTTGTTGCCCGCTGGGGGCCCCCCTTTTTCTCCCCCCGCCTTTAATTTACAGCGGGGGGGTGCTGCTTTAAAAAATTTTCTAGCTAACCCAAAATAAAATCTTTTAAAAACTCTAAATTTAATAAATTGGAAGGATCACAGCCCCAATAGTAGAGGTTTTTTTCTGTGGGAAAAAAATGACTAATTTGCTGGTGTTTGGGGCCCCCAGGGGGGGGCGCAGGTCCTATCCCTATGAGGGCGCTGAGGACAAATGAGGCTGAAAAAAAAGGAAACGCTGTTTATGTAAACGGGGGTCCCTGTGTTTTTTCCCGCCTTTGGGAACCAAAACACATCCCAGTATGCGTCGCAAACCCACATTCCCCCTGTCCAAAACTGTAATCTGAAAATTTTTGGCCGCCAAAAAATTTCAGGAAACGCCGAAAAAGGGCGGGTCTTAATGATGATGCTAATTTTAACCTTAAAACGTTTGATTTGGAAATTTCGATCACCATTTAAAAAACCCTTTCCGTTTCAATTTTTCGATAAAAAACGTTCAACACTAGGGGAAATAAAAATTTTTTAAAAGTTTATGCCCCCCCTTTTCCCAATGTACATTTTATAAAAAATGAAAAATTTTTTTTAACTATAACAAAGTTCTGAGTTCTGGGTAACCTCAAAATTTGAAATGAATAAACCCCCACACGATGAACAAACATATCCCACATTGTACCACCCACCCATGAACACATATCCCCACCCCAGAGTAATGAAAAATTCCACAAAACCCTTTTCCTCATATCACCCCCACAGTTGGGCTGAAAAAATTTCCACCAAACCCATGAATAAATATCCACCACATAAAGATGAATTTAATTTCCGGCACCCCCTTACTGAAAATAAAACCCCCTGCCCCCTTGCACACTTTTAAGTGATTTTCAGTTCAGGTACATTTTTAAAGAAATCATAGGTTTTTCCCTTTTTTTGAATGAGGGGTTCCTTTTTTTTTTCTTCTCCATCCCCGTCCACATCACCATTGACTTCTCCCCAGCCAAAAACTCATTCCCGCCCGGGTTTGGACAAAATATCTTTGAATCCCGAATTTTCCCTGCAACTTGTTTTACAGGTATATTTAAATCCCTTTAATTAGTTAGTCTATAGCACCCCCCATCCGACAGGAAGTTTATAGGTCCCTCAGATAGGAAGCTATATAGGCCTCCAATCAGGAGAATGTATATGTACCCCATAAGGCAGGTATATACAGGTCCCCCAGTTAGGCGGCTTTTTGGTCCTCAGTTGGCAGGTATTTATTTCCCTCGGCATTTTATATAGTTATGTCCCTCAGGTAGAAGGTATATATAGGTCCCTCGGCAGGTAAAATATATTCCCCCCCTCATTGGGAGAATGTTCCCCTTTTTCACCACTCTTTCCCTCCCACCATCAACCCAAAATATCGCCTGCTTACAGATGAGGGGAAAAACCCCAAAAGGGGATGTAGTGAGTGTATTGGCTTGACAATTATTCCTTTTTTGTTCTAAAAGATTCAGTGAATCAAAGTAATTGAGGATTTTTACAACCTATAGGGGCGCAGTGAGCTTTCCAGCCCCTTTCCCATAATCCCTTGGAATGCAATGTTTAGTAGTGGGCAAAGGCAATCAAAACACTACCCCCTTAACGGGCTCCCCATATGGGAGATTTTCCCCCTTTCCCTTCACCCTCTTTGCCCCCACCGTCAAGCCAATATCGCCTGCTTACTTTGATGGGGGAAAAACCCCCGAAACGGCTTTGTAGTGAGAAATATTGGTTGACAATTTTCCTTTTTTGCTTCTCAAAGATTGTAATCAGAAGTAAATTGGGGAAAATTTTTTACACCTATAAAAGGGGGCAGTGAGTTTCCAGCTTTTTTCCATAAGCCTTGTGTATGAGTGTTAGTAGGGGGCTAAAAGGCAATCAAAACATACACACCAAAATGGTTCCCCATAAGGAAGATGCCCCCCTTTCCTCAGCCACTCATTCCCCTCCCACCAGTCAACCCAAATACCCCGCTCAAAACCTGATGGGGGGAAAAAAAACCCGAAACGGTGTTTGTAGATGAGAAATATTGGCTTGACAATTATTCTTTTTTGTTCTAAAGTTTCAGGAATCAAAGAAATTGAGGTTTTGTTACAACCTATGGGGGCACAGTGAGTTTTCCCAGCCCCTTCCCATAATCCCTTTGATATGCAGATCTTAGTAGTGGGCAAAAAAGGAAATCAAAACATACACACCTTAATGGTGTTCTCATAGGAAATTTTCCCCCCTTCCCCAGCCCTCTTTGCCCCCCACCAGTCAAGCCAATATGCTTGCTTACAGATGAGGGGAAAAAACCCCAAAACGGATATGTGAGAGAAATTTTGGGCTTGACAATTTTTTCCTTTTGCTTCCAAAGATTCGTGAATCGAAGTAAATTGAGGATTTGTTAAAACCATAGAGGGCGCAGTGAGTTTTTCCAGCTTTTTTCCCCCATAATCCCTTGTGTATGCAGATGTTAGTAGTGGGCTAAAAGGAAATCAAAACATACACACATTAACTGGTGCCTCTAAGGAGAATGTTCCCCTTAACTCACCCACTATGCCTCCCCCCGTAACCCAATACGCTTGCTCTACACTGATAGGGGAAAAAACCCTGAAAGGGGGTATGTAGATGGCAATATTGGCTTGACAATTTTCCCTTTTGCTTCTAAAAGATAGTGAATAAAAGAAAAATTGAGGATTTTTTACAACTTAGGGGGGCGCAATGAGCTTTCCAGTCCTTTCCATAATGCCTTGTGATAGAAATGCTTGTAGTGGGCTAAAAGGAAAAACAAAACTACCCCTTTAACGGGTGTCCCCATAAGGAGAGATTTTCCCCCTTCCCACCCACTATTGCCTCCCCCCATAAACCCAATACGCTCCGCTCTCATGATGGGGGAAAAACCCCCGAAACGGCTTGTAATGAGCAATATTGGTTGACAATTATTCCTTTTTGCTTCTCAAAGATTAGTGAATCAAAAGAAAATTGGGGGTTTTTTAAACCTATAGAGGGCGCATGAGCTTATGGATTTTTTTTTGGAAATGAGATTTCCCCAGGGGTTAAATAAAAAATATGCCTTATTTACATTTTTTTTCATAAAATTTTAATTTTTTTTTTACCCGTTCAATTTAGTTAGTTATAGAGCATTATTACTATTGTTCATGCAATTTATTATTCCTGTTTATCAAGGTTTTTTACACTTAGAGTAATATTTTACTCCCATGTAAAGTTGTATCCTATCCCACCTGTTTTCAATCTGTCAATTTGCTAATTTACTTGTATTTATCCTGGTCATGTGATTGTTGTTATCTAGCTATGACTAATGAGTGAACACAGCCTGAAATGCATAAAAAGGCCCCTTCTTTTTCCTGTAGCGTATGGTTTTACCTAAAATTTTTTCTTCTTTTAGGAATTTTAAGCTATGGATTTTATACATTTTGTATTTTATGGGCCACTGGACTTTTTGCCCTTTTTTAAACCCTTTTCTCTAGTGCAGGGGTTTAAAACCATTCAGTATCCCCGTACAATGCCCCCAGGGAAATGACTTTTTTTGTTTTTCACAAGTTACTAGAAAATGTATGTAAATGTTTTGGAATGATCTGAATTTTACTTTTTTTAAATTAAAAGTTGTTATTATCATTATGTCACAAACCCCAAATAGTAAAAATACAAACGCAAAAATGTCCTTTATTGAGCACATTTAGTAAACATCAATGGAGCAGGAAGAAAAGGTAAGTAAACTTTTGTGTTTTTCCAGGTGCTGTACTTATTAGATAAAGACACACAATACCTGCTTACTAACACTAAACTTTAACCCCTTAAAGGGAATGTGTCATCAAAAAATGACTTATTGAATTTTTGGTAATGTTTTTTTTTTAATTTTCCACAATCCTTTCAGTATTTTTTAAATAATTTTTAAGTCCTGCAGTTTTCACTTTGGCCACTAAGCCTAATAATCGTCTGACACTTTTTTTTGTTTAGAGAGCTTTTCAGCAGTGTGCTCTTAAAAGCGGGTCAAACTGAAAAGGGCACTATTGAGTAAGATAACAAGAACCACA